>JANPWX010000699.1:2311077-2372428 GCA_024734555.1 Trochalopteron elliotii | reverse complement strand
TTGCACTCCTCTAGCTATAATTTAAAACTTTCTTAGCCAAGCCCCTGCCCCACCCCCTCACCCCCCCCCCAAAAAAAAAAAAGGGGGGAAAAAAAGAAAGATGATATAGAGAGGTGGGCTCTTTCAGTTCATCCAGAAATGTTTCATATGATAAATAATCTAAGTGGAAAGGGATATATGCACCTCACTGTTTGTGTCGCTAGCACTCAGCAGCCAAGGGGCAAGTGGTATTTCACCTCTGATAAGTCTTTCACTTGAGCCCAGCCCAGCTGAGTCATGTCTCCAAAAGCTATCACCTGACTGGCCTTTGGCAGCATCTCTGAACCAGAGATAAAAGAAGTCTTTGCTTAGGGATGGCAAAGGCTGTCCCTGTAGCACACTGAGAGTTTCTGTCCCCCCCACAAGGGGCCACAGAGTAAGTGAGGTGGCACTTGCCTTCCTGGGCCTGCAGCAGGGCAGTGGCAGGTGTGTGTCTGACACAAGGCAAGGCCAGTTCATCCTTTGTGCACAGCTTCCCTCAAAATTACTCTCTGCCCTTGCCCATAGCCTCGAGGGAAGTGTTCTTTTCTTGCAGAATATTTCAGGAAGCACCTTCACCAGAATGGGCTTTCTGTGTATACAGATATGTCTGAACTAATCATGGAGTAGCAGTGGTTTTCAACTCCTGAGTTGCAGTCATGCAGAGGTACAAACAAGATATTCTCACACTCCTGTCATTGCAGATGCTTCAGGAGTATGCAAGTGCCTTAACACAGACATAGCCCTGGTTCTGGGGAATCACTTCCCAAGACTTCTGTTCACAGGAATCATTGTGCAAGACCGTGAACATCACTGGTTTTATTTCCTGGATTCTCACACAGTGCTGCAGTGTTGCAGTGTTTGCTCCCCTCAATCAAAATACCATCCCGAGGATACTTCTTATGTCCAGGATTTAATAGAGTGCAGATGAATTTAAATGGTATTTTAAAGTGAGCTAAGCTAGAGAACTTTCAGCATTTCATTCTGCACTGTGCTGACCTTGGCAAACGATCGTGGATGAAGTATGTAGAGTAACACTGGCAAAATCACATGTTGGTAATGTACACCTCTCTTTGGCTGGCAGACATTTTAAGAGTCACAAAAAGGTCAATACTTCTGAGATGTAGCTTTTCAGAGTGTGGGGAGAAGCATTTTGTCTGTGGGATGTTTGTCTGTAGCCTCCTAAGTCCTACTATGGTAGTTTACAACTCATAGGTTTTGCTATAGACATCTGGGAAACAAAATCTTAATTACAGGACACCTATGAAAAACGCTCCCATGGGCCAAAAAGTGCAATAATCCCTGTAAGGAAGGCAAGTGAGCACCATTTAGTCTGTGAATTGGGAAGAACAAAAGGGCTGTTGGGAGATACACTATTCTGCTCAGATTTTACATATTTAATAATAATATTAATACGTGGAACTGAAAAGAAAGATTTGTATTCTATATGAAACGTGTTCATCATTTAAGGCAGGCTGTGGTAAGGAATAAATAAGAAGGTGATGGTCTAGAAAATCTTAGCTCCACCTATCCCTACTCCTACTATTTGTCTGATTGCTTAAGGCTCTGGGGCAGAGTGTAGTGGCCTCGCAGGCAGGTGGACAGGTGCAGTGATGCCTCATGGTGTCAGAATAATGACTCTAACACAAAGGCTGTGTTACAGCGAGTTTTCTGACCTTTGCTCACTGCAAGGAAGGGCATAATTCTGCACATTTTTTAGAATACAATAATGTTGCATTTTACCTCTGAAAACTTTGCTTATTTGACTTAAATTATGACTAAGGGAGGCAGCTGAGCTTTGTTTTTTTGTGTGTGAAGTCTCTTGTATAATTTGCCAATAAACCAAACAGAGGTCTTGATCTTAGTGAAACACATATTTTAAATTCAGATCAAAAGGGACATTTGTACCTTGCAAAACTAACATAGAAACCTGGAAAAGATCTCTTAAATATAACATCAAGACAAAAATCCTGGTTTTTAATGTTCAAATTTCTTGAGTTGTTTGTGTGGAAAACCACTCATTTTGCCTGTAGGAAAGCAAAGCTCTTTCTTTTCCTGTGGTAAAGCTTAAAAGTGATACATTTTAGTAATTAGTTCTTTGAGAATGAAGGGATGTTTATTCATAGTACTTGTCTAAATATGCCTAGGAACACCTCAAATTCATAGCTACATTTCAGTGGAAATTCAGCATCTCTTCTTCCCAGTTCACCCTGCTTGTCAGGAGCAGTCAGACTTAACCACAGCAGGCAGCTCACCTCTCCGCACCTTAAACCTCCTCCCTCACTCCCTTCTTCCCTTCTTTCCTGCTTCTCCATGTTCTCCTTTGCAGAACCCTTGATTCGCTCATCACTTCTCCTTGCTCCTCTCAGCTGGACCCTGGCGTGCAGGAGGACTCACAGCTGGCCAGCTGACTGCTGACCTTTGGCAGGTTCTGCATGGGGTGTCAGCCCTACAGCTGGCCACAACTGCCTTCCTGGCAACTAAAGGCCTAATGAGCTTGGCCAGCTGGAGACTGGGCTGGAATCCTGCTGGCTGATTTGACCCTGCCTGAGGGATTGAGGGGTTCACCTCCAAATGTGGAGGGAGTGAGCAGTGCATCTGTCTATGTGCTGCTGCCCCAGGGCATTAGAGCCAGGCTTCTCCTACAGCCAATTGGATTAATGGGGTGACTGAAAAAGAGTCAGCAGAACAGGCTTTACTCATGATTTTTTTGAATTTTCTGTTGAGTATTGGGCTTCATTAGTGGTCATTACCCTCACTGCATCTCACAGTGTTCACTCCACAGAATCCAAGAGATATAGCAGACCAGGGCTGGACTGAGGGAGATATTCCCCTTCCCAAACACAGTGGCATATATTTTCCCTTTATCCAGCAGGTGCCCCACTTTCCTGTCTTCAGGAGGTTATGCATCTCGGACGCTCATAGATACCATGCAAACCTCTGTACTACTACTTTCTCAAATGTCTCATGCTTTCCACTCCCTTGACCAGCTGAAAGGCAGCACTGATCCATGGAGTCTGTTTTCTTCTTGAGCATTAGTAACATTCATGAACAGCCTGGAAATCTGCTGAAAAATGTTGCTGGCTATGATGCCAAAGGGATGGCTCATCTGTGCTTGAAAAAGGTGATACTATGGTACATGAGGGTCAGCAAGCCCAGAGGGAGGTCAGAATGATGTTTCAGTATTTGCATTAAGTCAGGTGAATTTGGGTCTGATGCTCTCTGAGAGGCTTTCAGACCTGGAGTAGCAGCAGAGGAAAAAAATGTACATTTTTTCTCATTATTTCTCTGATCTTCTGTCAATATATGCTTTTGAGCTGATACTATTTTCTGTTTTAAAAAACCATGTAACATGACTTGAAAAAGTAGTTTTAAAAGCATTAAAACCCTTTCTAGTTGGCTGGAGTGGAGTCAGTCATCTGGAGGTGGCTGTCTTTGCTCTGGTCCCCACTGTCATGGTTCTGTCTCCTTTGGATAGTATCAAGCTGATACTGGGAGCAGACACCACACTCCCTTCTCCTCTGGGTCTATGCCTACCAAGAGCTGTCTTTCTGATCCTAGGACTCCTACATTTCATTGACATTGTGTCTTGAGCAGCTGGGAGTCCTTCTGGCCTTTTCTTCTCAGGTTGTATATAATGCTGTGAACTCCCAAAATTGAATAATTTGGCTGTAAAACTTCTTCAAATGGATGAGCACCATCCTCTTGGATGCCTGCAGTAGTGAAGACATAAGCAGCACCTAAATAGTAAGATTTGCGCTCATAATCCCTGCATGATTAAATGGGGATTTTTCTGGGCCTCATCCTGAGTTTAAGCATTTACCCTCCTCTTCCTTGCACACTCTGTGGGACTGTTTACCTTGTCACAGTGTAGCGAGTGACCTCCAGAGGAGTTTGTTCCTGTTGTGTAACTGGCCAAGGAAGACACATCCCATGAAGGTGCTTCATGCAGTGGGAAAGCAGACACCCCTCTCATCTGGAGCTGTTGGACTGCTGGAAATATGGGTGAACTAACACCCAGTCTGGGAGAAAGTGAGTGTCTCATATCAGGAATTTGCTTTCAAAGGCACACCTCGTGACAGAAAAAAATAGGTTCCTGCTGAAGCCAGGAAGGTAAGCACAGAAAGCAGAGAGGGCAGTGGTCACATAGCTGTATATGCAGTTACTCAATATGGAGTAAAGGGATGGTGACTCTGGGCAACTGGGAAAAAGTTTAACTCTAAAATCCCTTACGCTGAGCATGAAGTAGAGGAGAAACCAAGTAAACAAGGGCTGAGGCAGCTGTTTCCTACCAGTGCCTGAAACACACATTTCTCACAGGGTTTCACAAATTTCTCGCTTGTTTATTTCCTGGGTGAAATACAAAAATGGCTGAACTTTGAAACATGAATCTTGTTATTTCTAAACTTCCTAATAAAAAGGACAGTGAAACCCTTTTTAGAAAAGTGCTCATGAAATTGGACTTCTCAAGCAGAAGTGGCCTGCTCTGATGGGTGTCCTGACCATGTGTGTCTCCCACAACCCACATCCCCATCACTCTCTTTTCTGTGGAAGATAAGGATTATGAGAAAAAAAGAAGTATGAATTTTGGTGTATAATCTTGCTTTAATACATTTTCTGACAATAACATGATTACTTATATTCCTTTTTATAAAGTGAATAGTCCTATTTTTTTACCGCTTTTTATTGTCCATTTTTTTCCATCTATATAGACTTCTATTGTTGATAAGCAATGTGTTTGTTTACATGAATAAGTTTGAGTCCCATTTGGGTTGAATATGTAAAAAACCAACTCTTTATCTTCATGTAAACTCTCCTTTAATCAGAAATAATGTATTCTGTAATGCAATAATAATAATTAATAATGTAATAAAGTACAGCTAGACAGCTAGGTTTATTCTTGCAGCTCCACTGAAGCCCCTGGAGTTTCACCAGGAGCAGATTTGGGCCAGAAGGCCTAGAATATAGTTACAATGTATTCATTTTCTCACGCTTCAAAAATGAACTGTTTATGCGCCAAGCTGTAAAGTGATATTCATGATGACTGAAGCCTGAACAACATTAAAATATCCAGATCCTCTGCTCCAAATCCTCTGGTATCTGAAACTGTTCCTTTGCTTTCAAAAGGAGGGGTTTACTGCTGCTGAGGGTAAACAAGGGCAGGGGCACAGCTTTGGTGCTCAAGCTGAAATAACGACTAGCCTGGCTGGTACAGAAGCTTAACTGTAGCGAGCCTATGTCTCATAATCTCCCCAGCCTCAAAGTCTGCCCAGTGCCCTCTGCACCACCCAGCCTTCCTGCTGCCGTGGCAGAAAGGTTCCATTGATCCTTTCAGCTCAGAAACCCTTGTGAGACTTGCTGCCCCATTCCCAGAGCCCCCTTTTCAGAGGAACTTTTCTTTAAATGAAAAGTACTGTGGAAAATTGCTTTTTATTGCGATTATAATGGATACAGTGGTTCACATAACTTGCAGTGTTCTTGAGAGCCAGAGCCCACACTCTGTTCACACACTGGCATATTAAGTGCAATCATGTTTTCTGTTTAACTTGGCCATGATACCTAGAAGTAGGAGCTTGAAATTGTGCTCACAGTAATTGTGCAATACTGAAGTGTTGTTTTGATGGTTTTGAATGCCAATCAGCTCTTATTGAATAGGTAAGATAAGGTAGGTACCTCCTTACCTAGCACAGTAGTTATTGATAGGGAGTAAGTGCAAGGAACTCTTGAAGAAGTATTCCTCTGAAGCCTAACAATTGAAAAAAAAAACCTTTTCCCCTCTGTTTAGAAATAAAGTCAGAGATAAAACGTTGCTGAACACATGCTAAAACCCTCCACTTTTTAAAATTTCAGGCCCATTAAAAATAAATCAGTATATAGAAAATATTAGAGTAAGATGCAACAAAGTTTATTTTCACATCCCTTTGAACCAGTAGAAATATCTGTGCACAGGCATACTTTATATATGCAGGTTTTAGCAAGTTCAAAGCCTAAAATGGGAGTCCATCTGGAGGAAGGGACAAAACCAATATAGCAGTATTACCAGAATCTTTCTTTAAAATGACACAGGAGTATTTTTGGGGGGATCTCTCATGTGATGCTTGACCGGGTCTTCAGCCCCCATATAATTTTTATTATATGTAATCCTGGTATGTTAGATGTAGATGTCTGTAGTGTCCCAGGCAAAGCCTTTGCCCATGGCTTTATCATCATACTGTTAAAGGTGATTTTTTCAGAAAGCTAAGGGCCTTTAGAGATGTTAGAGGCTCCTGGCAAGCAGCAGTTCTGCAAGGGGGAGATTCTGCACCTGAATAGCTCTGTTTGATTCTAATATTGAAAGTCACTTAGTTAAAAGCTGTGAGCAATACCTGCAATTGTTCTTCCTTTATTACAGGAGGAAATGTGCCTGGCAAATATTTTGTGGTTTATGAATGCTTTTATGTTCCTGTTTTCTGTTTCCTTTCAAAAAGGAGAAAAGCAGTGTATAATCCAGTTGAAAATGTGAGTTATCTGAGAAGTGCCTGTGCTGTAAGAATTAGAGCATTGCACCAACATTAAACAGTCCTCAAAACTTTCTGATCACATGCATGCTCAGGCAGGATTTGGCAGGTCAGAGCTGACATTGGTGCTGTTCGGCATGGCAGACACGCAGACCTGGTCTCTAACTTAGAGCTGGAAGTAGGGAGAAGTACCTCTGGGTTAATTCTGATGCTGTAATTATCCCACTGCAATTAAATGAAATGAAGCACTTGGTAAGAGAAGGAAAAAAACCCTGAATCCATACTGAAAGCATATGCTGTGCATCTGAACCAAATGTGACTTAAATAGCTGTAGCCTGAAAATTGGAATTTATAAGCATAACACCAATTCAGCAGAAAGTACGACACATAAATACTTATAAAATTAAAAAAAAAAATCATCAGCACTCAAAGATAGGAACACTATAATATATATTCCTTTGGTCTTAATAGAAGTGCCTACCTTCAAGTGACACCCTGCACTTCTGTGAGCTTTTACTCCCTCTGGCTTCTCCAGAGAAGGGTGCTGCAGCTGAGGCCCTTATGGGTGCAGGAATTCAAAACTGAAGAATCCTTTTTCCAGTGGGATTATTCTTTTTATAAAGCTCTTTGTGTGTACTGGGAAAGCAATTTATTTTGCCACTAATGTGGGATAAAGCGTCATTATGCTACTTAGCTGTCCCTGGGTAGTATTTGAAAGTGGTAAATCTATTTTGGGCCCAGTAATAGTTCTGATCATTCCAGTCTGAATAAAAAAATAGGAAGTACAGGACAAGGGCTGAACTCTGCTTGTTCTCCCCCTCCCTCTCCACCCCCCCACCCAAAAAAATCTGAAACTTAAGGGACAGATTTTCTACAAAATGTAGGATTTTTTAAAAATGCCATTTCTCTAAAATGTTGAAGTACAAAATATATGACTAAAAATATCAACTGTACTATTTAAAACATTGAAATATCCAGGAGTTAGGCACTTTACAAAATCCTATGGCAGACGAGGGCTCAAATTCTCCAAGGGGATTAGATGTTTAAATATAGCTGAGAATCAGAGACTTCAGGTCTGCAAGCTGGGTTAGGGATCCCCAGTGCCAAGGGCCTTGTCTTTGTAAAGCTGTACAGAACACTGGAAATATGGGAAATTCTCTACATACGGGGAGATGATAATCTCCAGTGTAATCTCCCAGTGTAATCTCCAGGAGTACAGAGTGTGGAGCAGGGCTCTGCCTAAATAGCAAGAATTTGATGAAGAACATGTCTGACTTAAGTGTCTTAATCTGGATTGGAATATAGTATCTTTCCTCAGTCAAGACCAATCTGTCCATCTTTCTTTCTGTCTGTCTGCCTTTTCACCCTTTGCCCAAGCCCTGCGTTTCATGACCTAAGCAGGGATAAATACTTCCTTTACAAAGTAAAAGGGGATGTGAAATTGTTTCTCTTTTATTGACTAGGTTGTCACTTACAGCACTCACTCATGATGTGGGAAGATGAGTTCATGCCCTTTTTTGCCTATGTCAAAGCGACTGTTTTGATTAGGAGCAGAGAGTGTTTCAGGGCATGATGTCTCCAGTGCATATTTGAGTTGCATTACCACATAGACTAAACTAGATGGTTCTTCCTTCAGCTTGCATGATGACTTTGGCTTCTGAGACATATAATTTGCCCCTGAATCAGATTTCTGCTTCCTTTCCTCCCAGGTTTTGGGGTGGATAAGTGTGGCATATGATCCTCTCTTTCTGAAGGGCTCTGTCATCTTTTTGGTCATGTGTCAGGAAGCACAGTTACTACATGGCTAAACCGTTGGTGTTTTCTGTCCTGCAAGGACAGCACATTCAGTGCTGTGACACCACTTCTCGTGTGCGCTCAGACATGATGGGAGCAGTCTGCTCATCCTCATTTTCATGTGTGACCCTTGCAATGTATATTTTGGTCACAAAGGAGGCATACTTCTTGTTGAGCACAAATAGGCAGGCTCAGACCTTCAGCCCATGCCTCTTCTTCAGACTGAGTGGATATCCTGGAGCAAGAGCCTTGTAACCACCGGGCTGTTGCAGAAGGTGATCTTTGTGGGTTGTGAATTGGAGACTCTGTGATAGGAAATTCCATCAGCTCTGCTGTGGTCTGTGTGGAGTATGAGCAGTAGTAACAGCAAGGTCCTGATCCACCACAACTGTCTGCTGAGTGACTTGGGTATTTCTTTGGGTATTTCTAGACCTTTTTGCCTTCTAGGTGAGGTCTCCTTGCCAAACCTGATCCTCTTAGGACAAGCTGGGGCTCTAGGACAATTACAACAAGGTTTCTGATAAATATCAAGTATATATACTGGAACAGCAATGTATAATAACTTACTCTCTGTCTTTATCAAATATTGGAAGAAGTTTCTTTTGAGTGGTCACTGTGCACTTTGAATAGTTATGTCCAAGAATGATGAACAGGTTTGCATATTACTTGTAGCAACTGAGAGCATTGAATGAAAAACAAAGAGAAATCTGTGCAACCCGCAGGTATTTGTAACCTCTGTTGTTGAAATGAATTATGACTACAGGGAAGAAGGTTAATAAATTGAGGATGAAATGGCAGGGTGAAATTATCTCAGGCACACATCTGGAGCACGTTGTTGTGTTGTCTGAGAAAATTCAGCTTCCAAGTGCAGTGTTGCACTATCTTAAGGACTGGTGAGTGTCCTGGGATCTTGCAGCGGATCATAGAGCGTGGGCCTCTTTCTTCCAATGCTCAAATTGTTCCTGGCTTCAATACCCTCAAAATGAATGTGTGTGTGGACAGTGACTCAATAATAATGCTGAAGGATATATCAATGTCCAGACAGAAAATTTTTGTCCTTTTGCTGCACCACAGGTGGCATAATTTGGCATGATTCTTTTCATGCTTGTACTGTTCTGTGACCAGCTTTTGTCACTTGGTTGCTTTTTTTTTAACCTCCCTAAAGTCCTGTGACTTAAAGTGGTGGCAGTCACCCATGTCAGATTCCTGTGATTTTGCACATTAAAGGATGCTAAAGCAGCAACCATCTCACAGTACATAGGATGCATCTAACTGTTTATCATGCTTGAATCTGCTTATCTCTCCCATGAAAGGAGAAACTGATCAAAAAGTGTAGTCTGTCTGAATAAATCCATCTGCTATTACTAGTGCATGACTAAGAGCCAGGCTGCTGCTTATACCTCTCAGAAGTTGTTGTGATGTGGAGTGGCATCAAAATGCACAAAACCATTTTCCATCTGGGTCACTGGGGAAATGTGGATGCTGTCCTTATGCATTTAAACTGAGCCTTTTTTCTGCTGTTTCCCAAATTTCTTCGTGCCAAATAATGCTAATCCTGCCCCTCTACTCAGCCCTAGTTAGGCCACATCTGAAGTGTTTTGTCCAGTTCTGGGCTCCTCAGCACAAGAGCATCATGGAGCTCTTGGAGCAGGTCAAGCAGAGGGCAAGAAAGATGATAAAGGGACTGGAGCACCTCTCTTAGGATGATGGGCTGAGGGTGTTGGGCCTGTTCAGTTGAAGTTGTTTGATTCTGCATTGTCTGTGTGCTGTGGACACACACAGAGACATCATTCTTTGTCTCAGTTACTGCCTACCACTTCATACAGTGAGAGTTTGCTTGGTTTCTGTGTGCTGATCTCTGGCAGTCACTGTCCTGTGGTAAAACTTTTTGTGCTTGTCAGCTATAATATTGCAATCTCCAGCATCTAAAATTTAGGCTTCTAATCTAATATATTATTATAAGTTCCCTCTGTAGTGAATGAAGGAAAAGAAGCATTTCCCATTAATATGAGATGGAAGAGATATAACTACCCAATATATTTTCTTCAGTGACAAGCTGGGAATAGGATGCTCCTACAGACAAACCAAGAAACCACAGTACTTTCAATGGGGAAGGTGAGACAGTGGTTTTATGCTTCTATGCTGGCTGAAGGAGAAACACATTAAAGCTGAGGTGGGAATTAGGACTGACAAGGGAGAGGGATGAAGGAGGATGATTAGAAAATTCTTCTGTCTTCACTGGAAAAAAAAAAGTTTTATATTTTGTCAGTAACCATTACACAGATTAGGTGAATCCCCTCTTGGAGATAATTGTTCCCTCCATTAGCTGCAGAGAGATAGTAGGTGCAATTAATTGCACCTTCACTGACACTGGTCTCTGAAAATAATGACAGGTATTTTGTCTGACTTCTGAGTCACTTCAGCTGCTTCAACAGTGAGTTTTACAGTCAAAGAAACATGTCAAATCTTCATCTGATTTGACACTTGGAACTATTCTTTTTTTCCCTCCTATTCTTTTCCAGCTTTGAAGATTGTCATTCTTTGTCTCTTGGCTTACAGAGCAAATTTGCTTTAAGATTACATTCACCTCTTCAGTAAGAGATGAATACACCTGCATAGCTGATCTGAATAGTTTATTTAAGGCAAGATGACTGCTTCTAAAACATGTTTTGGAGGTGCACTAATTGTAATGCAGACAGCTGCTGAGGGTTCATTCGTTCAGCAAAGACTCTGGTTATAAACTCTTTGGTATCACATGAAAATCCCTTGCACGTCATTGGAGTCAATGATATTTCTCATATCCTTGCTCTGTGCAGATTTAAATAATCATCCTAGAATTAGCTAGGGATATGGGGAAGAAACCAGCTTTAGCCACACCAGCATCGGTGGAAGACTTATTTACAGATGTCAGGAGATTATTATTTGAAGCAATTGGCATGTATTTTGACAAAATCTATTTTTTGCCTTACCTTGCCTTAAAAACTAAATTTAGCAAGCAGTTAGGTAGTCACACCAGACAATTTCAGGATGAGCATAGGTTTCCTGTTACCCTTCCTTGCCTAGGATTGTTACCCTCATCAGAGTCAGGGGGTTTCTAACGGAACTGGAGAATTTGGGCTGCTGTTAAGCACCACCGTCAGAGCAGGAAAACTGAACAGGACATCTGGTCCTTAACAAACAGTGAAGGCTGTCAGAGCCTGGGCTTTACCTCTGGAGCTTGCTGAAGGTAGGACAATTTCATAATTTTGACTTCTTTCCTCTGTCCTTTCTTCTAAACACTGGTGCCAGTTTTCTGAGGGGTCCTGTATTTGTCAAACTGGTGCTTCTTGAGGGTATTGCTTTCTCCCAGGCCTTTCAGAGAGGAGCCTGCCTGAGAATGTAAGATGTGGTATACAAAATGTAGCCCCTAGATTGTTTTCACTGCTGAAAAAAAGGAGAACTTCTAGATGCCTGCATACTTCAGCTAAATATCAAAGCCTTGATTAAGTTGGTAGAGGAAGAGGAAGAAATTATAGGAGTGTCTAGAAGGGGAGAAATAAAAATGCCTCTAGAGCTAATCCATAGATACAACTGGATCTAATGATCCAGGATTCTGCTTGGGTGTCCCTCTGAGGAGGGTAGTGCCAGGCAGTGATACAGACTGTTATCATCCTTGAGAAAACCACAGCTACAATGGAAACCAAATTTGATGGCTATCTTTGGCAAGTCCCCCACTAAAGGCAGAGCAGCTGCTGCAGTGGGAGATTCACAGCTTGGGTCAATTTGTTACTGCACCTGGTTTACATGGCCCCCTTTAGCAAGGCATGGAGATGTGTTTCACCTATCATTTACTTCAATGTAGATTATACCCTTGCCTAGCATTTGGGACATTTTTTTCATCAGCACATGTATAATCTTCAGCAGCAGCAACAGTAAATGAAGTGTGATCAGATCCTATGTGCAGTCTAATAACCTTGTTAAGCAATATTTACATTAACCCTAGAATTGTTACCCAGGTATGAGTATTGTCCTAATTACCACAATCCTATTGCTACTTGCCATTCTTAGCACAGAGTATTCACTCTTGTGGTGTTACTCTACATGTAAATCGAGTTCAGCTCTGACCTGTCCATTCACAGTAAAATGTGTGGCAATATGCTGAACGAATGCTGTGTACATCTCTGTGTGCAGCTCTTTAGGAGGAAAGAAGCCCTCGGCAATGAGAGCGGAGCGAGCAGCTCTCGGTGCCATGAGCATCGTTTTACACTAGGCGTCTCCCTTGGCATATTTATTCAGCTGCGAGCTCCACCTGCCAGGCCCACTGAACAGAGTCAGGCGGAGGTAGGGACACACAGATAAATTCGTACAACGGGGCTGTAAACCTGCTACAGTGCCATACACACAGTGGAGACAAACATTGCTCAAAGACCCAGTCAGCACTTACACTTCAGTCTGAGTTAATTGATGCTTAAACCTCTTTCACATGACCAAGTTTATGTTTTGCTTTAGGGGTACTAAGACCCACTGGTGAATAGTTTAATTTCTTTCTGTCAACCCTACAGACAAGGTAAGGAAAATACGCAAAAAACTGAAGCTTGAAAGGTGGTGCAGGTGTAAGTTCTGCACTTGAAGCATGGTGTTAGAAAAGAAATCTATAGTTTGTTACGTGTTTGGTTCCTGGAAGTTTAAGAAAGGCTCTTGCTTTCTCATTGCTTACTTTTGGAAACTTACTTTGAAATAGAATTACAGAACAAGTGAAACATGGGTTCCTGGATGTCTTTTTATAATACACTTTCAGACTGAATGGCTGAAGGCACGGACTCAGGATTCCAGCGCTGCCAGGAGTTGGTTCCACATTTTTACCTGTGAAATTCCAGACAGGCATGGGTCTACATGCCAGATATGATGGATTTTCTTCAACTGTAAACCTCACATGTTCAGTGTGTGCACAGTGACTCTGACTGACTGCATGTGTGTGAATTCACAGTGTAATGCCTCAAGCAGGTCTAGATGGCCGTTGGTTCCAGACAAGGAGCTGTTTTTCAAGCCAGAGGAGGGTGTGTGGTTGTTCCACAGTCACCGTCACACCATAGAGTGCTTTGCCAGCAGGGAACTAAATGAAAGTGAAAATTGTCACCTGATGAAAAAGGGGTGACTCAGGAAAGAGGTGACATTCTTGGCATATCTGTATTTTTTTTCAAGGTTTATCTACCATTTTTCTATCCTCTCAATGTATTTTTCCTCATGTATCCTTGAGGGCTAGTGCAATTATTTTGTGCAAGGCAAGTAAGCTGACTATGGTGGCCATAGGAGGGCAGCTAATGGATATGGAGTGCAAGTGAAGAGCAGAGCAGTCCAGAAGGTAGACATGGCGAAGCCTAAATGCCACACTTTCCTGAAGAGACTGCAGGTGATCAAGAAGTGTCATGGCTCAACCAACAGAAAACTCACATGGAAAGAAGGGTAGAGGAATATTGCAGTTGAAATACCTATGTGTTGACCTTTGGGCTCTTGTCAAAGGGAATTTGTGAAGCCAAAGAGTGGAGTGATAGGAGAGAGATCAATGAAGAAGTAACCCTGAATTGCTCTCATCTTAGTTGGGGCCACTCTTACACACCATACTGTTCATGGGTATCTTAACATACCCAGAATTCTTCCCATGCTGTTTCAGCTAAGCATTTTGTGTTGCTCTTTCCAAAAACTGCTATAAGAGACATGGCTTATCCTCCCAACATAAAAAAATAACTTGTTCAGATAAAATAATATTTTATATTTCTGGAGAAGTTTTCATGGATATGGGAAAAATTTTAAGTGTCTTCCCTCTTTTACAGTGCTACTCTGTACTTCAGAGGTTGTATTTTGTTTTTTATGTTTCTTCAATCTCAACAGAAATGGTATGGAAGTGTCTCCTGAGATCCAGTTTTTTAATTGGGCCAGTTCACAAGCTAATCTCAGGCTTCCACCTGGTCTTAAGTGCTTTTTGTGATGTCAGAATTAAAAGGCTGGGCAAGATTTACAACTTCAGGCTTAATATAGTTTTCCTTGAACCGAACATGAATTTGTGTGTCTGTGTGTCTAACATACTCACTTTGAGAAAACACTCTTAGAGTTCTCTCAACTTGAGAGCTGCTGGTGGGGAGAAACTAACAGGACTAATGAAGAAAGTCTCCATAGGACTGGGATATGTTTGGGTATCACCTTTCTGCAGCACAATCCAGCTTCACACGTCTCAGAGAGAGGAAGAGAAGAGGTACTCCTCCACCCTATCAGATCTTTATGACTTTGACAACAGGAACTGCAATTGCTGGATCATATGCTTCTCTTGTGGTCAATGAGTTGAGAAAAGATGTGGAAATAACTGTAAGAAAGTAAACTGAAAGCTAATCAGAGATTAAACTCCTATGTGACTTTTTTTCCTCTTGGATCTTGGCTGTTCTTTTTAGACATCTGCTTTTGTAATCTTTTTACTTAATCCTAGATAGCTGCAGGTTTTAGATTTCAGAACTGGGCAAGTTTTGCTATGACTTTTGTTATCCCAGACTCCTATGGCAGAAGTTTAGTGGCTGTCATTTTTGTGCATCTCTGTTTGTAATCAGAAATCAAAAGCAATAGTTCATCTTTTTGGTTGTAGGTATTGTAAAATGCATTCACACTAGCCCAGTGTTAGGGGTGGCAGTACAGACTTCTAGTAGCATTCACAGGCTGAAGCTTGTTGCTATCTGCTCCTGCACCGCAACCAAATAATTTTGCTAACAATACCTGTGCTGAGCTCTTAAATTTCTTAAAATGGTTCAGAACAGACATCTGTAGTGACAGGAACCTCCTTACAAACCAGAATACGTGCAAGGCCTCTTGGTCATCTGAGCTATGAATGTAGAGATTTAGGATTACGGAGCTCAAACACTGGGGACTTTTTATTTATTATTTTGACACTGTACATGAGTGTAGCAACACCCCCTCAAATGCTACTGTTTATTCCAACCTAGTAGTTTAAGTTGTTTAGTAATGGCTCTGCTTATGATCTTTTTAACAGAATGCCTTACTCTATTTTAAGATGTATGCCAGAGACACACCATTTAATGGATGCCTCTAACTCCTGAATTTGGACACAGTTAGTGTAAGCTCCACTGCTTGATTGTGGACAGCTGAAGGTAGAGACAATGAATTTATCAAATATGTATCTAAATCTTTGTGCTAGTTCAGACTCCATTCACTTCATGGACAAGCAGGGTTAACATGGGTCTGCTTGCAAGACTGAGCACATCCCTAATTCATCCTGACCTTCTCATGGCTAAGCACAATGAACTGAATGTCTCATCATTCTCATGCTGTATTGCAGCAGGCAGCACATTCCTGCAAACTGGCCCAGAATACTCTCAGGTTTAGAAATTAGTTTTGTTTTATTGAATTCTAGATATGGAAACGGTCTCATTTACGGACGGACAGTACTGCTTCTAGCTAATAATCCACTGCTTACACATGGAATGGTCCTTAGTACTTCCAAACACTTTTCTGCATAATTCTGAAATTCAAGCTGGTGAGCTTTTTGCTTTATCAAAGACTGTGGAATTCTTCAATACCTTATAAAGCGCCAGTCAGATCAAATGTCACAAACAGAAAAACTATGGCTAGCACAGCACAGCCATCAACTTCGCTAAGTAAATGCCATCAACCCTGAATCTCTATCATTATTAAATCCTGCATCTGGATCTTTGGTGCAAATGGACATGATGCAAGAGTGTGTAAACACTCCTTTGGTTACTGTAATAAAGAGACAAAAAAAGGCATCTTGGATCTTCTACCTCAGTTTGCTGCCGGTGCAGAGAAACATGAGGGAGCCTCACAGGCAATAAAACTTAGTAAGTTGACTGGAAGAATATCAGTTTAGTGTAGTGTAACAGCAAAGGACAGGAGACCAAAGTTAAAATACAATGCACTAATACCTGCAGACCTGCATGGGGGAAGGACTGTCTTTCCTGCACTTCTTCTGGATACTAATTCAGCTGTGCACATGTGGAAGTATCATGTTGAATCAGGACTAAATACTTTTAAATCATAAATGAAAATACTGGCTACAAGCAAAACCATCTCGTAGGCTGAGGGACAGTGGTTATTCTGTGATTAAATAGCTGTATGTTTTATTGATCAGTAAAGGGCACGAAAAGCAACAGAAAGTTATTTCTTCCTGTTTCCACTTCAAAGTCATTGACAGTTCTTACTGTTAAATGTTGGCAAAGACTAGAATGTTAATTTTAATGTGTATAAATAATTTATTGAATAATAATATATGAAAATGAATTTTATATGCTTCTCTATATGAATGACAGTCTATTATTGAAATTTATTAATCAGCACATTCCACTCAAATTTTTTGAAGAAGAGGAGGGAAGGAGGTGGAGAAATGGTTTGGAAAAATGCAGTACAGTGGGCTGACTAAATCTGAATACTTGGTCTCTGAAAATGCAGCTATCAGTGTAATTCAAATCATACTGATGAGATACAGAACAGTTATATGCAGTCATAATAACAACTTATATACTGTCAATATTAATAGCAATGCCTGTTTGAGAACAGTTTTAAAATAGGTACGTACAATTTTATTAAGTATAAAAAGACACCGTGCAGAGCACAATACAATATATTTCATCTTCAGTTCTGATAGTTCTCAAATTCCACTGTCTTAATTGATATTGTCACCAATGACCGCTGAATATAATTACCTCTCTGTATAAAATGATGCTTCTCTAGATGAATTCATGCTGTTTGGTTTAAAAAATACAGTAATTTCCTTTCAATGGCTACTTACACTGATCAAACACTGTCAAGACTGTTGGCTAGCCTGCATTTGGTTTCTAACATATGCTATGATGCTGCAAATTTCCCCTGTTTTGCTTTGTCTCTGTTTGAGAATAGATCCTCCAATATATTAATTTTCTGACTTTGTTCCAAGATCACAACCACAGAGCACTGTTTCTGACCATTTCGACATTCCATTCTTCACATTACTGAACTTTCACTGACATCAGCAGGAGTTTTCAACATGCAATGACTGTATGTTTTTCCCCTAATCTCCTTTCCTCCCCCAAGTCTTTTTTAATGAAGCATAGAAGGCATGTAAAAATAGTATTTTTTTTTTAGGATTTGGGAGTCCATTTTCTTATTTTCTTGAAAGCAGATGACATTTATAGCCTTCCAGCTTCGACTATCTTCTTTGGAAAAGCAGACATGTAAACTTAAGAACTTACAGATTTTGCTTGCACATTCCAATTTGCTTTTTAAAAAAAAAACAACTCTCAGAACTCTAATTTCAACTTGATTTAAATGATAATGTGTGAGTCTCAAAAGAAACAACTTACACTTCATCCTCTCTAAAACATTAACATTAGACTGGAAAATAAATTAAACAATACAGAAATGCAGAGATTATGCTATCACAGTAATATCTGCCAAACAAAGCTCGGTCTTTTGCTAACATTAGCTTACTACATTTGCAATACATGCTAAGCAAAGACCCTACTTCTCTAATAGATACATTCAGACAATATATATTTTATGGAATAAATATATAATATATCCAGTTATAGATTTCTGAATAGTAACTATAATAGATACAAGCAATACCTACCTTTAAAAATACAGTTCTAGGCTTCCCTAACTTTACTACTAATAAAATTAAAGTTGACCTAAAACTTTCTCACTCTGTTGATGCATAATAAAATATATGGAAACACCAAGAGTAAAAAGCCAATTGCTTCTACAAATGGAATACTTTATAAATATAGTAAATTGCTATTTCCAGAGGGAAATCTGAAAATTATAAACAGGAAGTTAGGTTAAAACAGCTCTACAATATATAGTACAAAGTGGTTATGAAGCGTGATGTATGAGTTTGATGTCTGTGACAAAATTTTGAACTGATGTTTTTCATTTTTGGAGATAACTGTAGAGAAAGATCCTGCTCTCAAAAGCAGCCAATCTTTACCTCCTTAAACAAAACTTTCGGTGGCTAGAGAAAGCCAACTAGAAATTTGTCAGAATAAGGAGTGCAAGATGAGATCAAACAGAATTATTTGGAAGCCCTGGACTTTGCTGTTTCATAGGGTTTACCAATCATGCTGTTCTCATTAGGAACAGAGTCACAGAAGTAAAAGGTTATCTGTGACTACTGTGTGCTGAAAAGCCTTATCATGATGGTTCCCTCCCTATGGTTCACTTTAGTCTGGTACTGTACATTCTCCAGATGAATTCTGTTTCATGTTCCTGTAGTTGTTTGCTTTTGCTGAATTACTAGAGTACAGCTCTGGTTGCTTGATTACTGAACTCTTGATTGAGGCTTCTTCTTTCTTGAGAACAACCTAGAATTAAAGAAGCACATTCCTCAGAGCAAGCACAAAGAATGGAAGAATTAAGCTGCTGGCTGTCTCTACCTGACTTTCTCCCCTTTCACTTTAAAATCGGCAAAAATTCCTTACTTGCTAATTAAATTATTTAGGTAACTGAAAAAAATTAAAAACTTCATGTGTATGTCTGTCTCCTGCAATGGCCTTGTTTTAAACAGAAACCCCAAAGTTACTTCATGAAATACTACCATTTATACTTCTTGTCTGAGCTGAGGCCCTGAGGTGGGCTTCAAAACCTTCCCAGGGCCCTTGTTTGCATCAACAAATCTGGAATTCTGGTGGTCATGGGACAGGGTGTTTACAAGATGAGTGTTTTCCCCTGAATTCCAACAGAGGTCAGTGTCAACACTAATAAGGATGAAACCATCACTGGGAGGTTCAGATTTTGACCATTTGGGGACTTTCTGAGTCACCTGTTGACTCTTTAGTACACGCATACTGTTTTGGGAACAAACAGCTATGAGATGAGGGTTTGGATGTAAATCATTGGAACATGCTTCCTACTTGATTTAATTTAAGCAAATGGAGCATATCTGTAAGTGTATTCATAGCACAAACTCTCACTGACTTCAGAAAAACTTCATATACAGAGTATCTCTGAACCTCACATACCACAGGGAGACTTGCAAGCCTCTTGGAAGCTATTGTAATACTGAATGTCAGTCAAGAATGAACAAAATACTTCCTAACAAACTGTATCCAAAAGCAAGCACTTACGAGGTGCCCTGCAGAGTAATCAGAATGAAGTCTGGGTTCCCTGTTGCAAGGAAGAAGCTTGAAAGACTTTTCTTCACCTACCGCCAGCAAATCTTGATGTTTTATTGCAGAGTGGCAACAGACTAGTTGAAAATGCTTTAAACTATCTAAATTGGGCAGCATGTTCTTATTTGTCCACTCTGGTTGTTAATATAAAAAAATGTTCCCAGGACTTCTTTCACTTGCAGATAAACCAGAAGCGCTCAGTGGCTTTTGATCTCAGGGTTGTTAGTTGTAAACTGGCTCCAGAATTTGTTAGTGCCTTTGACCTCTTTTCAAAATGCATTTTTACTGGGAAAAATCATGTGGAAATGTACCAAAGAATAAGCTCTGCTCATCTGCAGTAAATGCTGGCTGGGCCCCCAAGAGTACCTCTAGGTCCCTGACTGTCCCTCTTGGGGCTCCCTCCATCCTGTCCACAGCCCAGGACCTCATGTCAGCCCCTAGGGCCATCACCTCCTGCCCTAGCAATGCCCCCAGCAGGGCCAGTCTCCAGCTCCCCATAGCCCTGACCTGCCCAGCCATGGGGTCCCACTAAACTGGGCCCACCTGTGGGCTCATGTCCCAGCCTGTCTCTATCCCCAGGCAGGTGTCCAGGCCTGGGGCTGCCCTGCTCCTGTCTGGGACTGAGATGGGCTCTGGCACCAGATGCTGCCCTGACAGAGCCCTGGAAGTGGCTGGCCAGGTTGGGTGCTGCCAGCGGGCTTTAGGGAAGAACAATGAATCCTCTCACCTACGACATGTGGTTTTGCTGTGTAGTCTGCTGCTGTTGCTGCTGCTGGATGAGCAGTTGCTGCTGTTGCCGGCGCCGGGCTGTTCTCAGCTTCTCGAAGCGAGCCTCCATCTCCTCCAGCACCTTGGGCGTGTAGCGCACCACCAGCTTCACGCTGTCCTTGGCCGCCTTCAGCAGCTCCACCGCCTTCTCGTGGTGCTCTCCTTCCACACTCTGTGAGCAGGGAGAGCAGATTGAATAGTGAAAATGGTGCTATGATCTAGGGTTTTGTCTTTTTCATACGGAAAGCTTGTCAAAGTTTTACGTGGTTTCCACACCTTACCTTTTTTAAGGGACAACTAAAAAGAAAGTGTTAAGTAAGACTTATGCACTGCTGGGCATGTATTAATTTTCAAGTCCTGATTTCCACGCTAACGTTGCTTGGAACAGTAAATTTTCAAAACAGGGAGGTGACTTGGCTGTTATTTCTACCATTAAGTGGACTAACTGGAGTTATATGCTTTTTAGGCACGTGCATTGTTACACACCTTAAGAAAAAGGGAAAAATTTTCTAATGGTGCATGACTGTCCACCTGTTGTAAGATGTATTCAAAAAAATAAAAGTATCGCTTTTTTTTCTGAAAAAAACCCAACAGCCTGAAGAACTGCAACCTTCACATGGACTTTAGATCATCTAAAAATAAGTATTTTTCTTCCCACTTAAAAGAAATGAAAGTATTACTACCTGCTGTGTTTTAAGACTCTTATGTACACCATGCTTTTGGAAATATAAGTCTCGCCTTAGGAGAAAGTGTACAAAATTTGGCATTATTTTATATTTCCTTATTTGCTTGTAAATCATGGTCAGTATGGCATGGCATGGACATTCAGAGGAAATGAGAGGATATTCAGTGGTGTCATTTTGGTTTCACTGTGCAACACCATGAACCTAGAACAGGCTTTGAATAAACATTGTAATCTCCCAAGCTGCATAAAGTAGAAACATTTGTTTGCTTTCAAAGTGCTGGATGGTTCTTATTGACACCAATAAGAAACTGTGATTGTTTTGTAGGGGAATAACAAGATGGTGTGTTTTAATAGTTCATTCAACAACCTGGCAAACTGCATTTAATTCATGATTGTTTGTTTTCTCTCCTGTTTGTCCCCAGCCTTGCTCTTCCAGTTTAGACAATATTTTCTAATTAGAAATGAAGGGTTTGACTTTGCTGCTATCCAGGTCAATGGAAAACTCCCATTGATCTGAATAGTAATGATATAGAATTAAGCACAATGCTCTGAACTGTAAGCAAAGAGGGGAAAAAAACAAAGGGGAACATAGCACTGCTAAATACAAATCCTGCTCTCTGAACACATCTCACTCAGATCTTGACAACCACAGTTTTCAGCTGTTATTAATATGATTGTTATACTTGTTCTTAATGTCTTTACTGCTGCTTGCACTCCAATTTTCAAGGTATTACAAAAATTTTACCTGCTTAACAACAGCTACACAAGTGAAATAGCAGAGGCCCTTGGAGTGGGGAAAATGAAAAGGCAAAGGGAGTTGTTTTGCTGTTGGAATTCTTCTGCCTCTGCAAACCTCTAAGGCTGTGCTGGCAAAGGAGCCCTGCTGGTATTGGTCATTCCTATACAAGGTACTTTGCTGACTGGATTATGCTGGTGGGGGACATTGCAAGGATCTGACACATTCAAGTTCCTTTAGAACTGCCCACCAAATGGGTAAAATTGTTTTGGAAAGTATATATTTATTTAACATATGATTTTTTATTTACATATACTTATATACACTTACTCCTTTTTTTCCATTATTGCATTGGCAGATTGTGTCAAAGAGGGGGATGCAAAACACTACAGAGACAAGAACAGTTGAAAGAACAGTTGAAAACTGCAGATATTGTGTGGGCAAATAGCAACCATTACTTTATCCTGCTTCACAGACTTGCCATAAATCTAGAAAAAAAAATCACTTTCCTGAAGACAAAAAGGAAAATCTGTTAGCCCACAAGTTGGGAGACAGAGTAGAATATTTCTATTAGGTATCTCAAAACAAATACTTGGTTGACAAATTAGTCATTGAAATCTATTTTGCATCCTTTCTGTATCTGACTCACACAAGGTATCTGACAAATGCAGAATCTTTGCCAGATATCAACAGGCACCAGCGTTTTTGTCAAGCCATCTGCAGGGCTTACTGCTTTCACTTTCCTTTATTTTTAGGGGATGTGGGACAAAAGTATGTAACAAAATCCCCAGCATAATGAGAAAACACTTTTTTTTAAACATGCGGTGAAATGGCTCAAGAAACACTCTTCCCCAGTCATGCTGGGATAACAAATCTGGATTCTGAACACACAGCTCTAATTTTATGTTGCTAATTATGAAGTTGGACAACCATCAGTGATTGAGCACAAACAAGTTACAGATATTTCATTTCATATCCCACCACTGAGCCGTCTGTTCTATTGCACATTTGCACATACTGTATATTTTTTGCTTTTCTCCAGCTAAATTAAGAGAATCACAGAGTGAATTGTTCCCAGTGAACAATGCTAAATTTAGATTTTTTTTGTCCCATCTCAAGACGTCTGCAAACAAATAATCACTTCTATATTTTTTGCCTTTTTACAGATTTTATTATGTGGGATTATTCAGCCCAAGACTGGTCTATGAACAGTTGCTCATTACTGTGAGGGTGGTGAGGCCCTGGAACAGGTTGCCAGAGAATTTGTAGATGTCTCATCCCTGGAAGTTCAAAGTCAGGTTGGATGGGGTTCTGAGCAGCCTGCTCTAGTGGAAGGTGTTCCTACCCATGGTACGAGGTTGGAACAGGATCATTTTTAAGGTCCCTTTCAACCCAAACTGTGCTATGATTCTGTGATTATTCCAAGTATGCAACTTGAATTCAAAGTTTGAATTCTGTTGTTTAGACTCTAAATACAAAATATTCCTTGAGTCTCTAAAACAACTTTCTCATATGTCCACATGCAATTGGCTATTTTGTACTGTGTTTTTTGCTGCATTACCTAAATATATATTCTAGAGCACATGCATTACATTTTTGACTGGAGAACCATAAAATAGAGGTGACAAGAGGGTCAAATTCAACACATCTTTACATCTGAATGTTCACCACTTTCCTCTCTGGTCTTTGCCTAGACACTCTGGATACTAAAAGGATTTTTCAAGAACCATCCATCAATTAGTAAATTGAAACTACTTTTGTCTGTCTTTTTAATCACTTGTTAAAAGAAACAACAACAAAATTCTTTGATCAACTTTAAATCAGTGAAGGTCAGGGAACCAACTTCCTTAAATATTCCATTTATTTATTTTTCTTTGAGACTAAATAATCTTTTCAGTGGGTCTGTCCCTTCTCATTGCTGTTTGGTACAAGCAAGTTTTCAGAACTAGTACTTCTCTTTTGAGAGCATGATAGTTGATAGAAGAAATGGTAAAAAATCTGTCCGAAGTGTTACACAAATATTTTTTACAAGAGAAAGGGAATAGCTAGTGTTGAGAGAAACAGATGAAAACAGAGAAACATTTTTATTGTTTATGGGCTTGCAACATAGAAGAAATTTAAGTTTTAAGGTCTTAGATTTCTGACTGGACTCAGAAACTGCTACTCTGTGCCTTTGATGTATTTAAATACAAGGTCAGATGGAGGTTTGCATGGAAAAAGACTAAATGCTCACAAAGGGAAGGGTAAGGTTATATGAATGATTATCCTATCTTTTCAGTGCTTTACATTCCTTTGTGAAGAGAACACAAAGCAAAATGAAAGGCAGAATTTGACCCGTATCATGGAGTCAGAACCTTATGTGTCCTCTATTTCAACAGCCCATTTTTTTAACCTCCATATTGACATTCGCAGTGAAATTACTACAAAATACTCCACTTTGATTTACATGAAAAATGACCATGTAAAAAAAATGTACCTTTTACCATGCATACATGCTCCCTGTATGGGAACATCTGTACAGCTGATTCCTCTGATAAAGATACCACAGCTGAGTGAATATCACTAAAAGAAATCTAGAATGTACCCTCCACTGCAAATCAGTACCAAATGTGCTTACCAAATTTCTTTCAGTTTTATGTGTTCAAAGGCTTTGAAGGTCACAAGACTACACAAGTGCCACTGTATCATCACTGTGCTTGGAAAGGGCTGTTTGCCTCAAAGGCTACAAAATGAAAGAATGACAGTCCGTTATTAATCTTTTACTGCAAGAGGAATTTACAGAATTATCAATTAAGGATATAGGTTTCTCGTAAATTAGGCAGGTGGTGTGGATTTGAAATGAAGCTCATCAAGTACTCTCCATTACAACAGAAACTGTAATGGCACAAAACTGTTGGTGGAGCTGTGCCTCGTTGCACCACAAACGCACACTGAAGGGTCTCTCACAGAACTAAGTCTTTTTGTTTCGTGTGGCTGCATTTTAAATCATGACGTTAGAACAGCTGTGAAAAATGAAAATCCAGATGAAAATGAAAGCTCTATCAAATTTCCACATACCACTCCATTAACTGAAAGCAGCTGGTCCCCACGTTTGAGCCCACCATGCCTTTCTGCCACTCCTCCAGGAATGATGCGAGAAATATAAATAGGTGAATTTTGTTCCTTTCCTCCCATGACATTAAAGCCCAGGCCTTCCTCAGTCTTCGGCAGCTCCACCACTCGTGGGTGTGAATGGCCTTCGCTTGCAGCAAATGCAGCAACTGTTGCCTGGAAGAAAAAAATGATTGATTTGGCTGTTTAGGGGGAACAGTGATGGACACTTCGTTGTTCATTTGCAGGAAGAACTCCTCCCTGTGAAAACATTTCAGTATCTTACTCTGACATTTTCGATTATCTGAAAATATTTTAAAGTCATCAAGGCTCTATGCCAATAAAGGAATAAACAGAGGAACAAAGAGTTTAAGTGACTTGTCAAAGATAATACTGAAAGTTACCAGCAGAGCCAGAAGTAGGCAGAAGAAGCCTTACTCTGTGGTGGTGCACCCTTATGATCATTAGTGCATTTCCTCTTTGCCTTTTCACAGGGAGAAAATTTATTCCTGTGGGATAAGATAGTGGGATCTCTAATGTATTCCTAGTTGAAATAAAGTGGATGAACTGAACTGTTAACTCTCTGCTTTGCTTTCAGAGTTATGGAATTATTTATTTTATATCCTCAAATTATATTCTTAAATTAAAAGTTCAATTTATACTCTTTTCGAAATCTTGCAAAGCAAGTAACTTCTGGAACAGGAATAGGAGGTTTTATTATATAATTCCATCAAAACTTTTATTGAAAAATTAAAACTTAAGACAACAACAGATACATAAATCAGTTAGAAAAATCTAGATTGTTTAACTTATTCCAGGGAAAAAAAAAGAAGTAACATACTGTAAAGCTTCCATCCAGGAAAAAATTACATTTATACTTGATTTTTCACTACAAGCATTTTCTTACTTATCAGTCTTAATAAATCATTAAATAAACATTAAGAAAATAATTTATAATTTTTAAAATGTGTTTTTAGTTCAAACTGCTTGAACAATTTTGCCTTGCACTAATATTTTTGAGCATCCTATAATGCTTATGCTTAATAGAAGCTAGTGGATGATGTGACATAATGGATCATTCTCAATTACATGTTTTTGCACATGCAGAACTTGTCATCATGCATACATATTATGTCAGACATGAATGCACGAAGAGAATGAAATGCAGACAGCCCAGAAATAACCAGGAAATATTGCGATATTGAAACATTGCTCTGTAACCTGCTGTTCTATATGAGTAAGAAATGAGAATGGGAAACATTAATTGGACTTCTCCCCATTTACTAAATAACATAGCAATAATTTCTATGTTTATCTGCAGTGTAAACAAATCAGGATTTCATATACACATTTTTCTATATAGAACCAAAGATCTTACAATTTACATTGACCATTAGCTTTCAATTACAAGGTTAAAATCAGAAAAATGGGCTAATCATTAAAGAAAGTCCTATTTAATATGGAAAATATGCTGCAATTTAGACTATATTAGGTTATTTGCTGCTATTATAGAGCTTGCTTCTCTAAAATACTCTTAAATCATTTTGTAACACACTCCCAACCTTCCTCTTCTGATACAGCTTTAAATTAAAATCTCCAAACATAAATATTTAATGCTAAGAGATCTTAGTTCCACTAGGACTTCAGGGAGTTTATGTCCACAGGAATGGGACCATAAAGAAGTCTCTCTAAAAAAGATTTATGGGTTTGCAAGTTATTTTGCATAAAATCTGCTACACCACATAAAAGACAGTGTTTTGTGCAAAATGATAATGGGAAAAAAGGAAGTCATGGTGGATCCCCTTGTTTGGAAGCATCTATTTTTGTGCATGTTATGAAAACACAGAGCATATTTCATACTGGCACACAGAATGGGTTCTTTCATGGCTGTGCGAATTCCCTTATCATTTCAGTAGCAGCAGTAATGTAGCTGTCACTGTCTTAGGACATAAGAAAGGCAGGTCCACACGGACAAAGAGACAATATATTTTATTAAAAAACAGGCAATGTATCAGAAAAAAACCCAGGCTTACATTTAGCTGTGGAATCAATAAAATGTTGATCGAGCCGTTTCTGCCACTGTTCATCCTTACCACTTGCTCAGTACCTACAGCTCCCATTAGTTAAAAGGGGATTTTTGATTAGTTTCTACCTCCCAAATAACTGTGTCCTCTCTGGATGAGACATATGGGAAAACAGTCCATTAAAATATTGTTTGTTGCAGGCAGACTGCTACAGAAGAACCAGTAGATTTGCTTTTGCAAAGCAACTTTTCAAAAAGCATCATATTCCATAAAATCATTCTCTTTTCTTAAGCTACAGAAGCAGCATAAAGGTTGAAATTTTCCATTATGATTGTTACCTGGGAAGTAGCACTGGTTCTAGACTCTGGGCTGCCACTGATGTCTAAATTTTCTTACAGTGTACACACGAATACCTGAAACACACACGCGCACAGTCAATTACTGGATCACTTTGGTAACACGCATTTCAACAGCTGCACGTTTCCTACCTTTGCAGTGGCCCTGGCTCGGAACTCGGGGCAGCCATTAACAGTTATGGTTTCATGCATGTATTGATACACCTAAAATGTTCATGAAAATAAAATGAAATTAATTATAGGAGCAAAACAAGGACTTTATATTAACCCAGACAGGAGAGTCCCTTTCCCTCATAGAACTAACTTTCGTTAATGCTGTATTCACATTGCAATCACATAACCAGGTGTCTGCTAAACTCGGGCATGCTTGAGGTTAACAGAGCATCAATCTGGGTTTCTCACAATAGTTTCTGAACTTAACTTCACATCTTTCAACACAACTCCCTTCCATTCTCTAGCAAGTAGTTTCCTAAAACCAGAAGAGTTAAGTTCTGTGTTATCAAAAATTCCTATTTCCAGGAAACTGACTTGAATGTAAATGATCTGAACTAACCTGAGTGGTGTCTCAGCCTCCAACCATGGCTTCTTTGGTCTCTGAACTTTCTTATGAACTAAAAGACTTAGGAAAGTGATGTTAAAAAAATATGCAAGCTTCTCAGCATACAGAAGAAGAAGAAGAATGCTCCTCAGCTGAAGAATGGAAGTGAAAATAGTTCTGGAGAAAGGTCATAGTACTACCCTTCATCAGCCATAACTAGGAATAGTGAGAAGGGTTTGACAGTCTGGTAGGTCACGTCAGACATGGTCAATGAGTAAGATTATCCTTTAAAAAGAAATTGTACATACACATAAATTACATAAAATCAACACTGCCAAAATATATCACTTTCTGTCATTTTTTTCTGGTATACCCTTTTGGCCCACTTTCCTTGGTCCTTAACTCTCCCTTTTAAAACTCTCCAGTAAAGAGAAAGGAAAAGGCTTTTTCTTACATTGCCTTTGTTCTTTAGATTTGTCACACTCTCAGAGGAAAAATAACAACCAAACAACCAAAACCTTAATACTAGCCAGTTATTTTGAAAGCAAACTTAAAAAATAAAAATATTTATATATAGCTGACAGAAAGTTTTTTGGAAGACTAAGGTAAATGCAAACAAACCAAACCTTTTCTTTAACTTTGTTCTAAAACCACCAAACTTTAAAAAAAAGTTCCTACATGTTACTGATTTACTGTGGGCATTTTTGTGATCTAACTCATCAGAAATTTTGTTGTTTCACGTGCTTTGTGTCTCAGGCTGCACTCCTCATCAGAGAGAACCTTTGCTGTTAGAGTATTTTAATTTTTACAGCAATCTCTTTAAGTTCCTTGAGGAATACAGACTCAAATGTACTTTCAAAAATATATTTACCTTTCACTTATTTGCTGATGCATAACAGAAGTGCCAAAACTTTCCTGTCTGGTAATGTGAATGTTGCTTTGGTGAAGAAGTACTTAACTGACCTACAAAGAATGGCTTGTCCCATTGATAGACAACAGTTCCCCATCCCTGTGTCCTGATGACTTATTATGCAGTACCATGATCCATCTCTCCCCACTGAGCCTGTTAATATGAAACTTAACACACTGACAAGCATATGCTGCAAACATCTAAACAGAATTAAATTTGTGGCTCATTTCTGACTTCAGTGGGCAGACATACTGTTACTCATGCACTCTTGAGTAGCAAAATGTTTGGGGATGACTGATCCCCAAACCCTTTTTCTTGGGGTATCATACATAAGGAAAAGGGAAAAAAGGAAAGGAGATAACAAATGCGATACATTTCAGAGATCTAAAACATGACAAACACTTCCACAATACAGCAAAAAATGGTTTGTCTTGACTATTGTCAGTGCATACATCATTCTGGAAGTGAATTCAAAAAAAACTGGGCCAATTAAGAAAACTGAGACAAAGGGAGCACGCTGAAAATCTGCTTTCTCTGTTCGAAATGAAATCTTGCTTCCATTGGGAGCATGGACACTGACCACAGCAGAAACCAGGATTCTGCCCTTATTTGTAAACGTCTGGGGAAAGAAAGCTCTTTTATAGTCTCCAAAGGGTTTCTGGTTTCTTATGTTTTAGTACTGGATGATACTACTATAAAAATGGGTTGAGCCTACATATTCAGCATTATACTGCACAGATCAGTTCAGTGCTTATTGTATTATGTTCTAGGACATATTATTACATAAGCAGTATTACTACATTATATAAGAATACTGTGTAATTGCAGTAATGAATCATTACATACTTGTTTCTTCAAAACTTATAGTGTACTGAAGTATTAAAAATATTTTTTTCAGGTTCCCCTTCATCTTAAAACATGACAGCAGATTCTACATACTGTTTTTGCCTGCACAGCTTTAAATGCTGTGGCTTGCTAAAACGTCTGAAGGCATATATTTGAATATTGAACTATTATGACATTAAATGACTTTGAAAACAGGTCACAGTATTTCATATCGGGGAACAGTTACTAAAATGTTCTTTAAAATATTCATGACTAAGGTCGATTATCACAAAGGTGAGCTGATAATGATACATTCATGTCATTGTTTGTTAGGTTTCAAGTCATGTAACTTCCTGTTGACTGCATCCTACCAGTATCTAGCTGGAAGACTTTTTAATATCCATTATCCTGGTAACTAACTTTATACTGGTGCAAAAAACAGACTCACAAGTGTGTGATTAAATTAGTAAGATAAAAAATAATCCAGCAGCTCAAAAACGTCTGGAAAAATATGATCAATAGTGTCATATAATCCTTGGGTAATCTGCAAACTCTCAGTGTTAACAGATTTTTAACAGATGTTCTGCAAAGAGTTATTAGTGATCGTGGTATCTAGAGCACAGTTCTTACGAAAAAGGAGTTTTGCATGTCAGATCTCACTGTCTATAAGCAACAGATGCAACCAGTCTTCAAAATCTGCTTGAGGCATTTGTAAATCTAATTATCCTATTTGACTGTTAAATAATGCTTAATGTAATTTGAGTTTAGGAATGATAAAACATATACACCCACATAACTTTCTTTTTACTAATTCAGTTTGACAACCAAACACAGATTAATCGTACCTGTTCCACCAAGCCCCTTAAACATTTTGTAGACCTCATATCTAATCAAGGCTCGTTTTTGCAATGCACTGAAGTCCATGAACAAGTGTTTTTTGTTTTCCTGTAGCCACACTAAACCCTTTATCTATGCTGTTCTCAGCACCACCTTAGCCATGATTTTAGCACAACAAATCCATTCTGCTCCCTCTTCTATGTACACAGAACACATAAACTGAAAATCTCTTTGTTCTCAAACTGAGTAAGGTGGCATTTACATCCTCCTGGTATGGAATATAGCTTCTTGTTCAATCCACTGTACGTGACAAGTAATTCAAATAGATTTAAAAAATCTTTTCCTTCAATTCCTACTATTATCTGTACATCTGGTTATGTTTTTAACATATAGCAATTCTCCTGAATCTAATTATGTCATCCTTAAGATGCCTGTATAAGATCTACTGTAGATTTCTTTGCTTAAACAAAGTATCAGTCAGTATGGAAAAAGACAAAGGCAGAAATTTTAATTTAACGTATTTGAAAATCTCCCCTCTATGATATTTACTACAGAAATATTTTAAGACAGTGACCTTTGTCAACTCTGATAGATGAATCATTTTGAATGACACCATTATATAGTATGATTGAGCTGAAGAAAGAAAATTAACATATCACAGAATCACAGACTGGTTGAGGATGGAAGTGACTCTGGAGGTCAACTCATCCAACCGCCTTGCTCAAGCAGGGCCACCTAGAGCCAGCTGCCCAGTACAGTAACTAGATGGTTACAATATGTTACTAACTTGAAAAAGAACATATCTATTTTTGCATGTACAGCTAAATATTTTTTGAGTATCTGTAAGACTACATGTGTGTTTAGTAACATTATTTACTGGCGGGCTCCATGCACAGTCTGATGGTCTAGTGCCTAGGGAAAGGAGCTTCCACAATTCATTAATAATAGAGATTAAATTACAGGTGAAGTGTCAATGTTTCAAGACACAAACCTGCAGCTGGAAGGTAAATGGTAATGTTTCAGATCATTTCTCCCCCCCAGCGATTTCTACCAAAACTGTGAGTGTCTGTGTGCTGCACGTTCATTGGGTAAAGGCGTGCTGCAGAGAGGGGTTTGTTCACACAGATCTCATTTGTGCTGTGGAGCAAGACATACTCGGGTTTGTTTTCTTTCCTGTGGAGCACAAAATACAACACTCCCACCAAGCACAAATACAGACCTCAGACTTTTTTCAGCTTCTGCAGGTAGTTTCCTCAGACATAACCTAAAGTTATTCTCCCACACTACTCAAAGATTACAAAAAGAGTGAGGGAGGTAAATTGCAGCTAGAAAATTTGAACTTGGAAGTGAATCCTCCTTGCACTGTGTCAGCTCTTGCAGGCACAGAAAAATGCACATTTGATTACCTCTCCCAGCAGGAGTTGTAGTGAGTCAGATGCAGCAGGTATTATTGTTATGATGATGGGCCTCATCCCCACGCATTCAGCTGGGAGGCAAAGCAGCTGGTTTAAGATTACTGGAGCGAAAGAAAGGGAACAGCCTTACAGGTACTTTAGGAGCTAGCTGCTTACCAAAAATTACCCCATATGGACTCATAACAAATAGGGCTTGACTATTTAAGTCAACGCAAAGCGGTAGAAGGTCCAGGAAAAACAGTGCACTTAGCAGCCTCTCTTGTAAAGGTGTCTAGAAGCAGTATTCTGTTTACAACCTGAATGATTCAGCACCTTCTCTGATGAATTCTCTAAGACAGAATTTAATTACACAGTTTTATTCCATTAACTTCTGTAAGAAGTATTTAATGATTCATCCCCTGATGAAATATGTAATTTTAAGTATGACTGTATCTATAATAATGATGCTCAACTTTAGGACAAGCTGATCTAAACACCAGAAGGGCAGAGGTATGAGGCAGAAGTAATTTTACAGCAATGAATAGGTGCTCAGAAACCCCCATAAACACAATCCAAGACAGAGTACATTGCAATTCAGACCTATGACACAGCAAGCCCAGATACCGTTTTCTGAAATTCCTAAGTGGGGAAGTAACCTTTTTCAAAAATGTTAGGAGTTCCTTAGCATGAGATGATACATGTAAGTAGTAATAATCAACTGTATTTCCACAGTGCCTGCAGTATGATGCAGTAGAATGCTTCCTTCAAGAAGTCACAACCTAAGTAGCTGACTTAGGTAAACCATAAGTAAGAAGGTGAAATGAAGAAAAAAATCTGCAAAAAGACTGATAAACTATATTTAAAATATATATTGGCATCATCTGGGCTTAGCTCCTTTGCCATACTTTCTGTTGCTTCAAGTGTAGAAAAGAACTGTGTATCTATTTTTGGAAGAAGACTTTCAAGGAAGGGAGGACAAGAGCCTGACTGACAGTACAGAGGGGAGAGTTAGCATGAGAATAACCAGAGCAAGGAGGACATAATTGGTTTCACTGCACTTCTGTAGTCATGTCAACGGAACAGTGTACATGTGTGCATCCTTGCAGAACTGATGCTAAGCTATAAAAGAGAGATTGTTATTTACTTATACCTCAGTACTATGCATCTGCTGTCAACGAGCTGAATCCCTGTCTTCCTAATTGCCTTTGTATGTTGGAGAGGATGATAAATATTTTTCCCTTCTAAGATGTCAAGCAAAAAGAAATATCTTAATCAGTCTTTTACCATGGTGAGAAGAGGAGAAGATGCTTTATTCAGCATAGTTGCTGGCCTCTCTTCTCCCTCCTCTCCAAATCAGGAGCTGACTCCCAGGACTTCACTCAAGACTCCCAGAACTGCTCTGAGACCCACATTTCATTTCACTTGGTGTGTATGAACCAGTCCTTGGGGTAGGCCAGAAGAATGCCCAATCTTGTGACTGGGAGAAGCTACAGAGCAAAGATGCACTGGAGAGCTGCAGACCTCTCCAATGTGGTGCCTGTGAATCCCTTGTTTCTGGGAGCAAATGCCACCTGCAGCACAAATTGTTTGTCTCTCCCACTCTACTTTGTTTTTGTAATTTTTGACTCTTTAACATTCTGTTTGGCCTTTTTCCTTACTTATAACCTCTTGCCTACATTTTCCATTCTTAATCCAACATATTTATGTCTGTGGAAAGGAATGCATTGGTTTGTGTGACTGGACAGACTCTCCCTGAGCTGTGCTTCAGCACTCAATTTAGATCATGCTTGACTACATCAGCAAGCAAAGACATCTTAAATGGTACAAAGATCAGCAGGGACTCTGGTAACCTCTTGTACATAAACCACAGAAACTTACCTGGTCATATTTTACACCAATTGTCATTTTCGCCTGAGCTACAGACTTTTCAGAACTCACTCAAAATCTCTGCCCTTTATGATAGGTTTTCTGAAATTTCCAAACAGTATTTGCTTTTCTACAAAATTACTTGCAAACAGATCTAATTATTCATCTAAGATGACACCTGAACAGATGATGACATAAAAAAACCATGTCAAACACAACCAAAAGTGTGCATATTAGCAGAACAGAGGTATGCAGGTGACCCAATCACATTTCTTCTTTCATAATTCCTCTTTCTTAATTGCTCTTTCATAGGGACTTCTTACATCTGAAATTTTACTCAAGCTGAAAACCAAAGCAGTGGAGCACTTACATTCAGCCATAAACCTGTGGTAGCTCAATGAAAGTGGAAAATATCTAGCAACAGTGTGTTAAGTTTTGTATCTCTTGAATATCAGATGGAATTTCTGGTTTTATACCTGTGTTCTGCTTTTTAAAAATCATCTCATGTGATAAGCATGCTTGGGAAAGCACATCTATATCTTCAAGAGCATGTTTCCTCCAGAACTATATATATACAGAGCTATAGCGTCTTGCTAAGATACTGTATTAAACACTGTCATACACCATAGTCCAGAAGACAGTAGTTCCATAGGGTAGTTGAAAGCAGGCTGATTTTCTTTTCTATCAATCTAGTTTACTCAAAAACATTAACACTGTGTTAATAGCTACTTTTATCTTTGGAAGTTAATCTAAAAAACTGGGGAAGAGACTATTCTGAATGACTGAGAAGCAAGAGAATTTGAGAACTGTATAAATAGCAGCGCTTGCAAGGGACAGACCCCCACAAAAACACTGCTTGTGGAAGAATGCCATGGATGTGATGTATACGCACCACAACCACAAGTTTACAATAAACTTAGATTCTTCTTAAACAAGATTGTTTTAACAACCAATCACAAAAGCCCACTTTGTTATAGGACTATGACAGGTGTTTAAGTAATCCTAACAGAAGCAGAATTAGGCAATCTTACACCCAAGCTCACAGTGTATATACTGTACATAATCTTCAGTCTGCCTCTGAGTGCAAGCTGACAAAAGTTCTTCTTTCGCCAATGTCAACAGGACAAGTCAATAGATACCTGTGAGTACAGGGAGGTTGAAATGGCTGAAAAGTACCTTTGAGAGGAAGGCATGTGATACATTATTGTTCTCACTGGAAGCACAGACATGTTTGTATTATGTAAGTTGTTGCCTGCAGCTACTGAATTTTGACAACTGAATTTGAAAAAGCTGCTTTGTGACAACTAGTCTCTATTAATGAGCTATTTATATCAGACAGAATGTGGTCATTCAAGGTTGCTGGCATTCTGAATATTTTTACATGATAAGCTCTCATTAGCCTTTGAGCAGTTGCATGTTTGCATTGGGAAAACCACTGGTGTCTATTTTCCAAACCAAACTTTGCTTAATTTTCGCAATTGTTGCAGCAATCCCCTTCCATGAAGTAACACCGCATGGATGTTGCCACGTGATGCCACAGGGATGCTAACACATTAAAAAGCACAAACCTGTAAATGAAATTCAGTCTTGTTTAATGACTTGAGGAGATGAGACAATTTTAATTTCAGACCATGTGGAAGAAGTATTATGAATGTTGGCTTTGGCATTTTCTTTGAGGATATTTTATTTAAATGTTTCCTTCTTTAGGGGATAGGGGTTATGGAGGAAACTAGGTCAGTTCTACCAAAGTGAAAAAACTGATCCAAATACTGATGCATTATTAAGCTGTCCTTAGGCAATAGGAAAAAACCAGCAAACAGCATGGGCCTGAGACATTGTTAAAAAAAATTAAGTATAATCACTGCAAAGGTATAATATTTTAAGTTAGGGTGAAATCCTCTATGAAGGCTTATGTTAAAATGGAATTGTTTCTTTTTTTTTGTGTGGAAAATGGTGGTGTGCACTCTGCTCTGACAGTATCTGTGGTGGTATCAGTATCTCAGAAAGCTGAGCCAAGTTTTGGTCCCTGAGCTCTTGCCATATGATGCTGTGTCTGTCCAAGAAACAACCCAACAGGGGTTACAGGCTGGGGCCAGAATCTCTTTCCTCCCTTATGTGTGAGCAGAAGTATGTAGCAGATGTACCCAAAAATGCACGCTGTCACATCCTCTGCACATATTGGGTGAGTCAACTGAAACACGCCTGGTGTTGCTGTTAGGACACACAAGACCTCTGTGTGCCCCCTCTTCCTTCCAATGTCAATTCTGTCTGGAGTCATCGCTGACACTCTGAAATGAACAGGAAGTTGCTTAACACCCTTTAAAGAATAAAGAAAGTAGACTTTTACTTGCAAGTAAAAAGTACTTATATGAGGGACAAGAAAAATATAATTGCATCATTTAGTTTATTTCCTATCTCTTACCCACTGTTCTATATTCTGCTCTAAGTCAATGGGAACTATGATCTGGCATCTTTAAAACAGTGCCACAGGTGTTGCAGAAACCATATCCCTTGCAATCACTTAACCTTAGCAAAATACAGTCCTAAAAGACTCTTTTGCTGTTTCTACTGAAATACACTAGGATAAAAAGAAATACCAATGTGTGTGATTAGTTGATTCCCCTAAGACCACTTGGATCTCACAGCTTATAATTTAAAACTCTCTCTTAGACCTCACTGCCAGTTACTTTTGAGTTCAGAAATACTCCAAGCATTAATAAACACTAATTTTCTCCACTTTATCAGTAAGTCTACATATGCTGTTGAAGCTGACATATGCAACAGCCATATTCCAAACTTTAACAGATTTGTCAAAACCTTGCTGAAATGAGCATCTGGATGAAACATGACATCATCATGCAAGCTCATCTCAAATGTTCCTATCAAGCTGAGAAGGCAGGGAGAAGGAAGGAAACTACTGATGCTTCTTGTTTTAAATGCCAACAAAAATATAGCGAAAATAGAGTTTTAAGAGTTTTACAATTTATTTTCTTTTCTGAAGGCACAATTTAAAAAAATGGAGATTGAGCAGCATTTCTCGAGAGTCTCATCACTGGCATCAGTTAAGTGGCAGCAGAGGGATCCTGAGGCTCCATCAAGGCAAAAAAAAGGTGCGGTGGCTTCCAACAACCTGTCGCTCTTTAATATTACTCAGTAGTTAACCTTGCTGCTGATTTCTCTCAAGAGGAAGAAGCAGGCTTGAGATGAACTGCAGCAGAGGCTATTCTGTTTATTCTGAAGAGTTTTATGTAATCAAATAGGATACTGCAACAGTAAACTAAAATGATAATGCGAGCAAACAAAAAAGATGCTGAGATCCACCACACATGTTCCACTGGAGTCACCCTCCATAGCACACACAACTGCAGCTGTGTGCCAAAATGAGAACATCACCTGAGCACCACTCAGACAGTTTTAGTACATATGAAGCAGCCACTCAGATAAACTGTAAGATGAACAAGATAATGTGATTGTTTTGATTCTGTACATCATAGGACTGTTGAAGCACTAAAATACTTATTTATCTGTTGTGAAAGGCACAGCTACACAAGCAGAGCCTAAGTATGATTAGATATATAGCCATCAGCCAACTCTAAAAACTGACCTTTAATCAAAACCAGTGGGAGAAAGCACCCATTAAAGACCAATGATCCAGTCTGGTCCCAGATTCTAGGGTACTCTATCTCTGAAATCTATGTACTTAGCCCTAGGCAGCTAACAAAAAAAGTGACAGCAGCAGCTGTTTTGAATCTCCTGCAGTGAAGTCATGAAAGTGGTAGGGACTTAGTAATTGCACAGAGACTAAATAATGTCTTCTCTCAGATAATGCTTGGGCAGCTTGGTAAATTCATATAATTGCCATTAATGAAGGCCATCTGCTGAGTTACAAGGTAATAATTTTCAAAAGTTCTTACTCATGCCATCCAGGGCTTGTGAACAACAGAGTAATGCTTCAATCAGTTATGGTAAAGTGGCAAATGAAACTTCATTGTTTTTCAAAACTGGAGTAATTTATGATTACATTCACCCTAAAAACCAGCATATATTTTAATACAGTATGGTAATTCAAAAAAGAAAAAAAGTTCTGTGTTTACTCCTAACTTGAGTTCTTCTGCTGAACTTCTTCAATGCCTAACCCAGCATGGTGGCAAGACAAAGAGCAGACAGCTCATCTTTAGAAATCTGATTTTTTATTATCTAATTAGCATAGATTACAAATCCTTCTCTCAACTCACCATTATGAGTACAGTACCTGCAACCAGGAGGTAGAAGGCAAAATTCTGTAAAACATGAATACATTACTACTGTGCCATACCATAATGTTTGAGTCAAGCTAAGTAATGTCCTTTCCTATCAGTGATGGAAGTACTTATTTAGTGGAAAGTTATATCATTATTTTATGTGGCTTTTCATTGCTGGTACAGTGGAAATGAAAAAGGGATGGAAAGGTACAGCAGAAGATTCTTGCAAATGCTACACAGCCCCAGAATTCAGATAAACTGAACTGGTTTGGCTGACATTATAATTCATTCCAATCTCTAAAAAAAAAGATAAAATAACAAAACTTTACAAATTGGCATCCAGAAATACACATTTTATTGAAAAGGTACAAATAAACCAATGCATAATAAACATGCAAAAATCTGAATGAAATAGGTCAATTTCACAATTCTGTATTTGCTACTGCATGAGTCCTGCTACTAGACTAATGGTGCAGTGATTCTGAATAAGCTATCAGGAACACTAGAACAAGTTATAACAAGATATCAGATTAGCCTAAGAAGAACTCTGCTTCCCAGCTAGTCTAACGAGGCATCATGCAATACAACCACACTGCTATTTGTGACCTGAGGTACAAATCCCAGCTGATAAATCTCCGTCACTTTGCTCCTATGTGTTGTCCTATCACCCTTTTGTTTACTAATTGCCTTATTAGTAAGTCTGACATACTGCTTCTGCTCTATCTGACCAACAGTTCGGTTTGCACGGGTAAATGTGACAGCAGGGGATCTTTAGATGTCAGGCTGCCTACTGAGCTTTAATCACAGTTCTGTGCTGTGAATTATAGCAGTAAGTCTTCTCAGGACACTTTTTTCCTCCAAGCTTGCATCTTATAATTTTAAAACTTCAAAAGCTGGGCTTGCCCTGTGGAGATGACAGACTGACCAGAATTGTATTTTTCCTCCTGTAACAAATATGCAGCTTCCAGGAAAAAAAAAAAAAAGAAAAAAAAAAAGAAAAAGAAGCATTAATACAGGGCAGAATTTGGACTCTGGTTGGCTTACCTGGGTGCCAACTGAGAGAATTTGGCCTGGTGCAGCTCAATTTTTATAAGGACTCATGAGACACAAAACAATGAAATTCTGCTTTCAGAGACTAGGTCTGGGATGTGGAGGAACAGCATTATATTGCAAACTGAACAAACAAATTTTTAGATTCTTGAAACACAATGAAAACAGGTATTTAAATGACTCGTACATTAAAATAATAAATTAATAATTGAATAAAAGAATTAATGAGGACTTTTGCCTGAGTCCAGCTAATATCCAGATTGTTATATTCAGTACAGCCCTGTAAAAATGGAGTACACCACCATACTGGGACTCCTGAAGTGAATGAACATCTAGGGGTTCCAGCCAGCCTTCTGCTGTCACACATGGTATCACAGTATAGTGATAAGCACAGTACCACCAGATTCAGTTTTCACCACCCAGTAGCCTTCTTCTGGTTCCTTAATATTTGCAGACATATACCAGGGTTAATAATGGAAAGTGTGGGTGGGCAGCTTGAGGAAATGACCAGTAAAAACACATTTCACATCAGCAGCACTGGGATTCTGGGTGTTCAGATTGCTAAGGCATGGAAATGAAAATTATTAATTAAAGGAAAATCATTCCAGTATACTGACTAGGCTTATTAAACTATCCTACCCAATATATAATGAAACTGTGATTTTAATACTATACAACATAAGCAAACATATCTCTAAAGTAACTAGGGCATTAAGATCTCATAAAAAATGAGTCAGTGTTCTGCCATTGCCATTTTTATGCCTGTAAGTCAACAGGTGTCTTTAAATATCCAGGATGCTCTGTTTATATTTTATAGCAAGCTTAAAAAAAGTTTTAAACTACTGAGGTAGGAACTGAACTATTTTCAAAGTCAACATGCTTTCGCAATGACTAATTTCATAGAAGATGAACAAGATTAAAGTACTTTGTGTTGATTGCCCCTCCTTTGTCAGTGACTGAATCCTACAGAATTGCTTTTCTGTGATGACGTGATATTTTGGTGGGAGTCATAACATTATAAAAATAATGGTTACTTCTGTGTGTCTGGTTGCCATACCACTTTTTTATCTGATTAATTCTGGCATTGATTCAGAGGTATTTCCTAGTCAGATCTTATTTCAAATAATATCCATACACAAAAACTTTAGCTTTAACCTTGAAATGGAAAATTGAGTAGCAAAGGCAAGCTGGGAGAAAAATGAAATACACCTGAATATTACATATTAAAGACACAGAAATGGAAATTAGGGAATCAACCTGAAAGGAAACTTTGCTCACCAGGAGATGTAAGTGTTTATCAAACTTTATTGTTATTCTCCTGGTGCTAAACTGTTAAGGCATGTAACATTTTCTTGTTGATGATCCACTGTGTTTTGCTCAGCTTTTTATTCTATCATCTGTGCCCGTAAGTCTTTAGAACCCTTAAGACCTTGCCAGACCAGAAACACATTTTATCTTAGTTCTTACAACTTCCTTTTGCTGACCTATAACAATTAAAGTAACTTTATCAATTAGGTTGTCAAGTTTTATGTTGCGTATGAATATAACTTCTCAGTAGCTCAATTATGCATTCACTTTCACAGCCCTTCATTTATTCCAGTAAGCCCCTGGAAATCAGATGACTGTAACACAGCAACACCTTTAAATAAACAGCAAAAACATTTAGAAGGGTAAGGACTTAATGGTATAATGGACAAGATTTGTGCCAGTTTTATCAGATGACAAAGCTATAGAAGGTTAATTAATCTTCATGTAGCTAGACAGCTTATAAAATAAGTAATTTAAAAACGCAATTAATTTTTTTTTCCAAACTGACTTTTAGTGTGATCAGACTTTGGTTAACTTGTTTTCTGGTCTAGGCGTATTCAGGTAAAAAGGAAATATTGAGGCCATTATACACTTCAATTATTTCCATTATTTTCAGAGCTATACATATTCCTGCCTAGTGCCAGACAGAATATTTCAGTTTGTGGCACTTATATTTAGCTAAGTGAGAACCATTAATCACCATTTCCTAACATAGCATCCTTGAAAAATGCTAAAGTACTCTATTTAAATTTCACTCAGTCAGTCACTTTAAGAAAAATTTATTTCTATGGAATAGCAGTGTAGGGATTTGAAACTTGATTTACTAAATAGATTCCCATAAATACAATTAATTACAGCCATTAGGTAGATTTCTACACATTAGATTGGAATGTATGTCATCTAATAACACATCTCATACTTTTAAAGGTAATGGGTCATAAAGGTAACCTCCTGCTTCTGTAGTTAAAGAACTCCTACTTGTAGAAGGGATAAGTTACAATTAGTTAGTACACTGCATATTGCGTTTCATGTTTCATCCTTTCACCTACACTCAGCCCAATGCTGAGTTTCTCTGGGACTTATTTTAACAACCAAACTCACTGGACAGTTAAGTTTCTACAATTTTGTAGACTGGAAAATGAAAATTTTTATTTTCCAACGTTCCTCCACTATGGTGTTTATAGGACTACAAAAGCCAGCCTTAATCTCTTTTACTAGATTTTCTGATGAAAGAAAATAAGGCTCAGATCTTGCATACAGAATGAACACAGCACACTGCAGATCTGAATATCTCCATATATATAAAAAGCAGTCTCTTTCAGAATTTGCATACTAACACAAAGCCTACCTTCTCATCCCATTTTGATTACTCCTACCTACAGCTCACACTCGGTCTGCTTCACTCCCACTTTTCTCATTATTTCCAACTGACTGCCGTGCATTCTCTTGTAATGTCAACAACTTTTCTCCTCTAGTCTGTGTAGGTGCTAATAAAGAAAATTAAAATCTAGTCACCACACTCTCACATTTTGCACTAAGATAAACAAATGGAGAGAACATTTGTAGAGAAATTTCTGTCTAGCCTTAGCTATCTCAAACTCAAACACACTCAGAAAAATCTGTGCCGTTCAATGAACTCCAGCATACATGAAGGACATACAAGAAGGGCATCCCTGATTAATGACACAACACAGCTCAGATAACCTCCCAGCCCCTGTTGCAGTACTTGGAGATGCCTAACAATGTAATGTCACCAAAATATTCCACACTTTTACTTTTTTTTTCTAATATAGAAGCAATTATTTTCTAAGTTTTCCAACAGCTCTTCAACTGGTAGAAAAAAGAGAGTTATAGTCTAAATATTTACCAAGGACTTAATGTAACTAAAAAGAGAAGTCACACATTTAACAACCTTAAGTACCCACAATGTACATATGTCAATCCTCTCAATCTTCCTAAATGAAAAGATTTAATATTAGGCCTTTTATATTTGAAGATTTTTTCCTAAAAAAAGATTTACACGCATAGCAGTGAATGTTAAAAATTTTCTGGGTGTAGAAATTTTGTTCTCTGCTACAAATATATTAGATGGATAGTTTATATATATATATATATATATACTTAATAAGAAATACATATTTTTGTTTATGAAGTTGCTAGAACTGTTTATTCATCATCACTCAATTCTTGTGTAACAACTAGTTCCAGTCACGTGCAGGTTGTCTTTATGCAATACTCTGTAAAGTCTTTTTGTGGCACTGAGATGATTTTGTCAAGATCTACTTTCAGTTCATTGAACTGAGAATGCATTTTTCTAAGCCAACTTCCTAGTTCTTAAATTTTGTGTTTGCTTCTGCTAGAACTGTTTTCCAGAGACTAATATAAATTTGCTAAGATTTCACTGACAATGCTGCAAAGATTCAAAGCTGCCTTTAAGAAATGGAGTACCAGGCTCTGCTGCCTGAAGAAAACCCCAAACAATCCCACAACTTTTTTATGCTCTGTTGTTACTTAAAGAAACATTTAATTTGGTTAAATGAAAGGACTAGTCAGAATATCAGCTTGTAAGGGCACACAGTGCCATTATTTATTATCAGGGAACACTATTCTCTTTAAAAAGTCTTGAAAATGGCAATTTAATTAGGTGGAAGCCTCTCTCTGATTCTCACATTGAAGAATATATTCCATAAAACAAAGAGCATGTTCCATTTTGCTTATTAAACTAATGTCTGTTCATCTCTTTTTTCCTTTCAGCCACTCAGCAGTCCACTCAATCAATCTGCTGCTGTTGCCAAGTTATCAGAAGCTCAATTTTGCTACCATTGAGGGAACATTAGATTGCCCATTGATTTTAGCAACAGAAGATTGGTTCTAGGCAGCACAGATAAACAGAAGTTCTTACAAGTTTTCTACCAAAAAGATGTTGCCTTCATTGGGGCATTTAGAGCTGCTTCTCTTCAGCAAGCTAAGAGTTTCCTTGGTTTAGTAGGTAAAATATCTGACACAATGTTGTATTAAACCATGTTTTCTTTCTAATGAGCTCTCAAGGGAAGTGCTTGCTATTTAACTGCTTTAAAGATACTGCCTGTGTCCACATAGAAGTGCAGTGCATCTTTTCTAGCTCGACTCGAAGAAGACAATTACTATTTATCTATTGTTGGGCAGACCTCAGGAAGGCCCTGACCACAGCTGGTAGTGCAATGACCACAGTTCTTAGCAGTATGACAAGGATTTCTGACATGAGGAGCAAAGGCCACTGGGACCCACCCACTGACTTCCAAGGTAGGATTCCTGTCAGCTCAGTTAACTTCAGCCTTGCCCCTTTTGGTTGTCACTGCATTCTGATTTTATCAGCACCTCCCTATCACACACCTGAGCTCAAAGGAGAGGCATTCAAGCTTGCCCTGACCCAAACTGGCATGACCCCATATCCCAGCACAGTGCTGTACAGGTTACAGACCCTCAAACAATGCGAGCAGCATACTAAAGTACTAATTACTTTCTCCTCAGCAAGGCCAATTGCCTCAGCCTTGATGTCTTACTGACCCAACTGGTCTGTGTCTGCTTTTCAGTAACTTCAACATTCTGCACAGTAGCAGGCAGCTACAGACACATCTCACATCCATCATCCTTTATACAATGTAGCACTGAAAGGCAAATATGATTTTCTTTACAGGTGAGGAATGTTAGTCTGAGGAGTAATTATAAATCTCTAATTCATACCTCTCTGATAGCTGTACAAAACTCACTCTGCAGCACCTTCTTTAGAGACTGTAGCTTGTGTACTGGTACTTCTCCAGATTCCTGCAGTTTCTCCAGTAACTCTATTGCTCTTGCAACATCTGAGTGGGGAAAACAAAAGGGATACAGATCAGTATAAACAGTGACTAATAAAGGACTAGAAAGGGCACACGAACTGTCAAATATAAAATCAGCTTTACCAACACATACTGTATTAGTCTTGTGTCATACCAGACTTTGCTAGGCAACACCACTGCTGTTGAAAGATCCAAATCCCAAAGTATGGACAAGCCATGCATTTACATGTACAACAGACAGAGAGAGGCTCAGTCTTAGCAGGAAACATTCTTTGGAACAAAGGCAGAAGTTCAAAGTGGCTAATCTGTATTAAAACTAAAATACTTCTTACTTTCTGCACAAGAGAAAGAGGCACAGGAAAAAAGTAAGGTTTACTTCCAGAAAATCTGAAAAAATGAAGCTATGTCTTTATGTAAGCGTCCTCAGGATGACAATACCCAAGAAAAAATATTTGATCTTTTCTTCTTATAAATCTAAATATCAACTAATAAAGTTTTCTAGAGGCAGGTAAAGTCTGCTTTGGAAGAATGGGAAGTCTACTAGAAAAGAGTAAAAGGAAGGTTCTTGTCTAGGTCGCCAAAGACCTGGTCTACTACACAAAACCCGTATGAATGACCCATAGAAATATATGGAGAAATACATGAAAAGTATTTTTGGTGGCCTGACTTCTCCTTAAGCACCCATGTATTGTCAAGGGAAAGATCAAAGTGTCTCTGTAGAGCAGTCCAGGGGACTCAAGCCATATTGAATGGTGAGTGGGATTCTGAACAGTACCAGTACCTTCACTCAAATTTTTTCTCTTTAACATTAGTTTCTAATTTGCACAGCTATTACTAAAATACATCAAAAAAGCCCAAACCAACCCAAAGGATGCCCAACAATCCTTTATGGCTGGGGACACAGAGGCACGAGAAACAGTGGCTGGTCTTATGGAGAGTAGCCTCATCAAGCAAGGGACACACTGTCTTACATTAGGAGTGAACTGAGCAAAACATATCCTGGTCAGTTTCGATGACAGAGCTTAAACAGAGGGAATTTTCTCTTCTGCCACTTAATGGCTGCCTTCCAGCTTTTCCTTTAAGTTTCCTGGTAGAGTTGAACCTGGCAGTGCTGCCATCTTGACGGTGTGGCCATTTTCACATCTTCTTGTGTCTTTTGCATAGCCACCAGAGCCACTCTGCTGGTCATAGGTCTGTATTCCAGTGAAGAAATGAATGGATAGTATTAAATGATAAAACAGTATTTGAGACATTTTAATTCTGTGTTTTAAGTGCAGAAAAAAACCTCCACCTCTCCCTTCAACCACACAACTCCAGAATTACTACAATGTCTAGAAGTGACCTTATATAATTCTCCTTTCCGATGACAAAGATTGTACTGTTCGTGACTGGGAGATTATGCTAACTGAAACAGTTCTTACAATCCTTGGCTTGTAACTGAGCTATACTGACCAAATGTCTGATGCAAGACATGAGAAAACTTCTGGAAATAAGAAAAAGACATGACAGTGGACGAGCTGCAACAGGAAAAAAATCATAATAATAAATTTGTGTTTATAAGAAAAACATTATTATTCACTGCATCAATGTTAGGAAAAAGAGAAGATGACATCTCAAAAAATTTACAATTTAATTAAAAGAGGCAGGCAACTAGTCAGCATGGTAGTTTCTGCCTTAGTGGATTAACAAATATCTAAACCATTCTCAAGCTTTTTTAGAGGCATCTGCCGAAAGACAGTCCAAATCATGAGAGGAAGCATGGCAGAAAGCACAGTGTTTCTTTCAGGAGGATGGTTCCACTTAGTGGGCTGTAGCTTGCATGGCAGAGCAGTCTTGGAGCTCATAAAATTTCAGATGAAACTAACCTGACCCTGCATTCAACAATTGCACATTTCCTTCCAATCATTACAAATTTCTCATTTAATAGAGTTTATTTCAGGACTCTTTAGGTACATTAATCAATCTAGAACAGTTAAGTACAGGTCTAAACATCTCCCTAGGGCATAGGTCAAACTCTAGATGATATTTAATCACTCTGAAATTGATGAGTGTTACAATAGAAATGATAAATTCATCTCCTGGTTGAAAAGTCTAGCATGGGTGTTTACTACGTAGCCTCATAGGCAAAACTGGGCACTAAGTTATCATTTGCCAATACTAGATTATTTAACTTTTTGACTCAGAAGTGATCGGAGGTAAAAAAAAGCAGAATATTCCCAAAGCATTCTGATTTTTTGCATCTCTAAATTCATCCAGCATGCTTAAATACACGAATGCCGATGCCCAAGTTCTTGTTTTGATTTATTATTCACCTATCCATTAACAATAAGCGGTCTTCTTTCTCTTGTCACCACTAGGCCCATAGCTCACTCAATGTGGCAACGACTTGTGGGATATTGCTCACAGAAGAGAGAAGAGTATATAAATTACGGAAAGAAAATGAGATCTATGTTCAGGGCTAAAGCTGTTGGTTATCCTGACGCTTTGTCAGAAGCAAAATATAACTAACACTTTGCACTAAACAGACTGCTTTGAGCAGGCTGAAAATGTAAAAACGTGAGTGTATAAAATATGACCTCATGAAAGGGACTGTATTTCCTTCCATTAGTAACTTTGAAGGGGAAATTTTAGGACAGGTTAAAAAGTGAAATTTAGCAGCACACAAGAGCTTAAGTGATGCACAGGCTTCTTCTTGATGGTTCTCTCAAGGCAAGCTCCAGCTAAAACTGGAGTAAGTGCTTGCTCAAAGAAGTGATATGACTGGCAATGAATAACACTTTAAAGTTACATTAAATAAAGCATATAGCAGGCAATCTGCCCCTGCTGAAGTCATTTAGAGAGCACCGTCATATGTTTGACAAATACTGCTAGGACAATCTTCTTGTCTCCAATGCACCTTTGATTATAAATCTAACCAGTTTTGCTTGCAAATGCTATCACCAAGGATTTGTTCTTAAATACCATTTTCTTATATACCTGTGAAAAGGGCAAATGGATGAAAAGAGTGTGTGTGTATTTACATAGATGTATGTTTAAAAAATTACTGGAATTGTGTTTAAATTAATTAAGTTCTATTTAAATGAAATATCCTTACATTTTATCTCTGTGTATTTCCTTTGTCCTCTCTTGAAGCAAAGATACTTGTTTTTGAAAAGGATTGTTTTGCCTAGTCTCAAACATTCTCCAAAATATGAACTCCATTATACTAACATGAAACTTGTGCTGATGTGGTTATCATAATTTCCCCCATTCACATCCCACAAATTGGTAGGAATTGGTTGATGATGTAGGTAGAAATTAATCCTTTGTATTCTATGATACATACATCTTAAAAGGACTATGCGCTTCCTTCCCCCCATTATTAAATCCAACTCTCAGCACTTTTAAATTATTTTTTTTCATACATATGCACAATTCCTCTCTCTCCCATTCTGTTTAACATTCATTCCTCTTTCTTCTTCTCATCATCATGCTTGCCTACAGCCTTTCAGGAAATAATACTCTTTCAGTGTGGTGGGTCACGTTATCAGTGGAACACAGAGAAGGCAGGGGGCTGTGGGTGGGTGGAATGTATTTTATCAAGTGCACTCATCAGAAGAAAAGCATGACTCCCAGAAAAAAAAAAATCTTCATTTCAAGTGCTCTTTCTGTATTTTCATTTGAATGATGTTCCACTTGCATTGCTAGCAGGACACAAGCACATTACTACACAAACCCTTGGAGAAACCACTAGGACATAGAAGAAGCACGATACGGTACTGCAATACAAGAGGAACACTATACATCATGTATACAACACTATACATCATGTATACATATATATACAGCTGAGTGCAGTTGAAAAAAAAAGGTCATCTGGCTTAGTTATCTCTTTGTTCTGTTATATGTGGTTTTCACTTCCTGGCTTTTGTTCAAGTGAGCACTGTTGAGTGATCTGTTTTATTTGCTAGATGTTTACAAAACAAATACTTTTTCTAACACAGCTGCTTTTACAACTTGAAAACAAATCATGAATCCACAGAATGAATCCTGGCTGGTCTGAACTTGGTGCTCTTCCACATTACCACTAAAATTGAGTAGACCAGGCTTCAGCATTCTCTGAAAGTTGTCCAGGCTGAGGTTTTACTCTGGTAGATTTTGTGCAGTGTTTGTTTGTTTCAGTTTAGTCAAGTTGACATTTATTGGGAAAAATGTAGGAAATTATTTTAACATGCTAAATGTGTCCTATTAAATACCTGAGTGACTCTTGAAAAAAGAAGGTGCATGCATGTTTTATACTGCAAAATGATCTACCAAGGAAAGTGTCTATCTAACCTTCCTTTTGTGTGCTAATCTATGAGAGAATTGGTCTGCAATCTTTAAAATATATATATTATCCTCTGATTTAAGAGAATATTAGGCAGTTAATAGTAGCTGCAATGCTATGTAATATCAGTTTGGGTCAAAACAGTAATCACACAGAAACACAGTGTTTCTTTATTCTGGTAAGCACTCTAGAATTAAGTTGCTGGGTTGTTCCCAAAGCCAAAATATGGTGACCTCTTATATTATCAAGGTCAGAGAACAGGTTAGAGAACCTGTTAGAGAACAGGTTTCTCATCTTCTTGAGGTCTTTCTATGCCTCATTCCTGTTAATTTTGGAGACTGCCACTGCATTAGCATGCTGGTACTAGGAAAAGTAAATGTGCTGCATAAACGCCAGCCTTTGATAACTCTATGAGGTAAAAACACCATTACAAATTGACAGCAAGGATACTCAGTAAGTCTCTAAAATATTCACTAGCTTCACCATGGCATTACAGAATAATAATCCTGAAAATTTGCAAGTTCTGTTCTGTTGTGCCTGAAGACCTTTAATCAGGCTGAAGGTGAAGAATTTGCGTGACATAACAGGTCCTTATAATTGGCAGTAGTTTTTCATTCCTCTAATACTTGTGTTAAGGTTTAGTTATTCCTTTAAGCTCATGAGAATACATTCCAGAATTCTTAATGTTATTCTGTCAACTTTTTATCATAATTCCACAGGCCTACACAGGATGCTTTATTATATTTAGCAATCTTCTCCAAACACAATCAAATGACAGCAGGTAATCAATGGTTGGGAAATCAAAATTCAGTGGTGATTAGCAAAGTTCATTCATAATTCATAGCCAACAGCCCTAGTACATTGTATCAAAGTATTTATATGACTTCATGGTTAAAGCACCAGCTTTGGAAAAATTTCAGTGTCTTTCTCTGGAAAATGTTCTTTATTACTAGAGTTCTGCTGTCAGCCACTGGTTTATACAACATGGCAAGTCCTACTCTTACAACACCAGACTGTCCAATATGCTTCCATTCATCTCTTTGGTGCCTCACTATCAGCACAGTGCTCTCCTAAATTAAGAGGTCCTTCCATTAACTTAATGTATTTATTTAGTCTAATCTGGAGAGTTCAGAAATGTTGAGGGAAAGAGCAGTCTTTTTTCTCATTTAAATTGATATGTTTGTCTTGCCCCAAATTTCATGCTAATCAGTAAGCATAAAGATGTTCATCATGGTAAATCACACTTGTTGTATAGGGAGCAATGAGCTAAACTGTTAGAAAACAGCAATATTATTTAACTTCATAGTATGCATCTGCAAGGTCTTTTCAAATTAATAAGAATAAGCAAGATTAAGCAAGAATAATATTACCAGTGCTTTCACACTCTGGTTTAGATGATATAGGCAGCAGTTGCAGGTTTAATGCATTGTCACTTTACAGTTCTGTGGTTAAACATTACTATGAATACATAAATAAAAATAACAAAGAACAACTGCACAGAGCTCTCATGACTCATCTTGTGGTGAGTTTCAGCTGCCACACTTTTGATGCAGACATGGACAGCTCAGCGACTCACCCTCAACTGCGGTTACAGTCAATGAGGAAGAACAGACACTTTGAGGCTACAATTCATCTGACCTACTTTACATGAAATGAATCACACTCTGGAGTGCCTTGTCCCTTTGCTGACTATAAGGGAAGACTAGATGATTACCTCAGATGTAAATGCCTGCATCCTACATATCAGATACCTACATCAGTATGATGAAACCCACCCTTACTGTCCAGATATACAGAGAAAGACTCATGCAAATTTATCTCCATGTGGTCTGGGAGACATCATACCTCAGAAGAGTTACATTTGACAAGAGAAGTGTCATTGCAAGGCTGGCCGACGTGGTTTTGATTGAAAGCTTTTTAAAATGCCTTAACTAATTATTTTATGGATTTCTTTTTTCTTCTCAATGTATGAGAAAAAATCAGAAAATCATGAGCCATAATTGAGTATATGTCTGTCTGTCTCATTTTGCCTGATTTGAGTTACTGGCCTCAAGAACATTAACATCCCCATGAATTTCCACATACATTCCCCCAGTGCCTGGGGCAGGCTCCTTTTCTCTGGCTACTCATCAGACCTTGTTTTAGTCTTTATGTTTGAGCTGTGCTCAGATTCTGTTTGGCTCTAGCTTCTCAGGCACACCAGAGGCATCCAAGTTCTCTGCTTCAGTCCATTTCTCAGACACAGAGCCTGTGACACAACTGTTGCACTGCCCAGGGCAGTGTTATATACCACGAGTTTTTTCAGCAGCTTTGGCAGCAACACCTGAACCAGACAGGCTGGTCTGAGATGTCTGAGATGTTTTGCAAAATAACTTACAGAAAGGACACAGTTTATTTGCAGGGAAAGTAGGGCCATCTGTGATCACAGACAGCAAACTATCTTGAGAACCCTCAATACAGCATCCTCAAGACCACAAAACCCGTTCAGTGCTCTCTTCAGACATTTCAGTCACTTTGGCTGGTTTGGGCAAAAACTGAAAAGCAGGCATTTCAGGCAACTGCTCCTGAATACTCTGCTTAGTTCATTCAAATACAACATTCAAAAGGTTCCCTTAAATGAAAAAAATATGCTCTCTGTGCTCTCTGAACCTTACAATGTCTACAATGTCTTAAGTAATCTTGCCCCATTTCTTGCTCTACTGAGTTTTGACTAGAGATTTCTGTTCTTATCTTCAGCTAGGGATTTTTGTAGCCTTAACCTAGCATGAAGGCCAACTGTGAGAACTGTATTTGCTTTACTTTGGTCAATCTCCTTAGCATATTCATTACTGTACATAGATAGAACTAGTCACAATTTTTTCCTTGAAGCCTTCATTGGACTAATATAAGTCACAGGAGCATCTTTGTCAGCAATTTCAGATTTGATTTGCTTGTGCGTGTGTGAGATTGATCTGTAGAATACCTAGAACTATTAAGACTTCAACAGTTACTTAGAGAAAGTGTCATGGTACTGTCACATTTCCAGTGCTGATTTTTAAAGAAATAATAATGAATCATAGAACAGTAAAGCAAAAATTAATGGATAATTCAGGATCATTTCCATAAGATCAGTTTCACTGGCTTAATTCAGTGCCTGAAGAGCAATAATGCAATTAGAATTTTCAAAGATGAACATTTAAAATTAACCTTAAAGCTTAATAATTTTTAAACACTGATATAATTTTTCTTCTTCCAAATTATTAGTTTCATTGCAATTTCTAAAGCAATCAGGATGAGGAGGTGCATAAATACAAGTTTGAAAATTTTCACCAGAAGATTTTGCCATCTGTGAGAAAGATGAGATTACAGCTACAACAACCCTTTACATTTGACAGCACCCACTGCTTCGTATAGAAGACATTGAACATAGCATTGGTGCAAAAACAAGATACCAAATTATCCTTTAAGAGAAAAGATCAAAACATAAAGCTGAAAATGCAAAGAACAGTAGAGCACTGAAAACAATGGTATTTTCTAATGCAGTACTTACAACAAAATCTCATGATTTTTTTCCCTAAATTAGCTGTAGAGACGAGGGAAAGCCACGTAAAATTCCTTTTTATAAAAGGTAAAATTTCTTCTCTTTCTATGTAGTTTTGACTTTATAATATTTCATCATACCTGCTCTTTCTGATCATAACTATTTACAGTTAGCCACTCACTGATGAATAGAACAGATGAGACATGATTTTAATCCCTTCTTTTTGACTAGGTACAGTTGGCTACAAATATGTTACAAAAGACAACAGTTTTTTTAAAGTTTATTTTGTATTCAAATAAGTATATATTATTTATATAAGGACTATACAAGCATTTATTATTTAACACTTGTTTCTTGCAGGAAGCAGGGTACTCTGTAGTTTCTGACTTTGTGTTATTTAAACTCTCAATCCTTCTGAAAGCATTTATTTCAAAAATAGAGATCACAGGTGTTTAAAGCAGTTATTTACCTACACAGGACCCGTGAAATGATGTTCTGTCTGACTTCTTGAAACTGTGAAATAACAAAAAAAAAATCCTTTGAAGGAAAGCTATAACTTGCTGAGAAATTCAGTATGGTGAATACACCCAATACACTTAATTCATTAAGTCCCTACAAGTTGAACTATGTGAAAGAAAGGAAACTGCCTGCTGCCTTCTGTAGTGATAAACATCAGGTAAAGTGATGCCTTGATAACTTCACCAGCCTCTCTGTCTCTTGATCACATCACTTGATCTTGTTGGATTGGTTCTGCATTGGCAGACACTGCTCACAATGCTGGCATGAAGCTCTTTCAAATACTAAACAAAAGCACTCTGGACACTTGGCTGGAATGGCAAATGTAAACACTTTAGAGGTTCTGATCCCAGATTAAAAGTAAAATAAAGGGTTGGTACATTAAGATAACCTGAGGACTCAGACATAATATTTACTTTTGTGTTTTAAATCTCAAGTATATAGAGGAAAATAATTCATATCAAAAAAATTGAAAATTTGGCTAAGCTAGAAGCCGAAAATGGAAATTATTACAAGGAACAGGCTAGGCTGAACAAAGAAAAACAGAAGGAAAAACAACACGCTTTTCTCTTAGCTAAAATCCATTCTCTTGCTCCCTTGCCTAAGCAAAATCAAGTATTTATATACACTATGTGAGCATCACGAAACAAAACTATTGGCCATATGGGCAACCTCATGCCTTTCCCATACTGCTGCTTCCAGCGTGTGTTTTTAGTCTGCATCACAGAGATTTTTGTTGGCAGGGAAGACGGGAAGAGGGGAAAAAAAAGGACCCAACAGGTGTCTCACAAAGGGAGGTAGGGTTAACTTAGGGATGCTAATTCTCCTTCACAACAGGCACTGTGTTTGAGCCAAAGCAGTAACTCTCACTTTTTTCCTGCTCATATGTCATTACTAGAGTCTCCCGCTGCCTCCCCTCAGTTCTTATCTCTCCAGCTAATCTTAGCCTTAAATCTCTTCATGTGATTACCAGAAAGATGAAAAAGATGGCTGTGGGCTACTGGCAAGTGTACATTGTGACAATACAATTGTCACTTGAAGTCTGGAATCAGAATTTTATCTTCTATTTTTCTACATGGTATGAGAGTCTAATGAGACAACAGTGAAAATACGTAATTTGTGCAAAACAATGGCTGCAACACAATAATTACATACACATGTTTAGCACTTTATTTGTAGGTTTAGGTAATGAGAAGACGGTAAATATTCTGTCTTAAATTTTAGTGGATTTAACAATACTGCTTTTTGCAGATTGAATCTCTTTGGTACATCCTAGTCATTTCTCAGGAAAGGAAAAAAAACCCTGTTCTTTCAAAGTGTGTAGGTGAAAACCGACAACAGCAAGAAGAAAGCGATATAAATAAAGTCCTTTGTTAATAAAACCCTGCAAAACGAGGCAGTACAGATTCGCTGCTGGCAGATTTCAACAACCGATCACCGTTAGCTTTCAACTTCGAAACAAATATGATCTTCGAGGAAAGCTGTGACTGTTGAATTGCTGCAGCAAGTTACAAACAAAACCTTGAAACAGAAAACCTGTGTCAAACAGAGAGCTCACTGTCACCTTTGCAGTTCTGTTCCTTGGTGTCCTACATGTTGAATGATCCCAAGAATTGAAACAGGAGTACTAGAACTCCTCTCACGTTGCAGCATGATTTTCCAAGGTATCTACTTTAGATGTGAGAGGCACACGCTGTCACACAGCTGTACCAGTAGGATGCAAGAGGTGATGTATAGGAACTCTATAGCTATTACTATCACGTTACAAGACTGTCAGGCTAGAGAGGAGATCAGACACACAACCATCATTTTTCCCAATGACTGCTTCAGAGATTTGAAAGCCACCACGCCCTCTCAAGTTTCTCTGGTCTGTCTCTGTATAACAAAGAACAGCTATATTATCTTTTCGCTACTGTGCTGATTCAGTAAGTACTGTTTCACAAAAACACAGCTGCCAAGTCTATTGAAAGGTGAAGAGATGATGCTACATCCATTTCTGAGGGCTAGGACTGCTGCTGAGGGCCACAGTTATCCACCTAATCTGTTTCAAGTACATTCTTCCCCAATGCTTAACTGATGATAGAGGAATTGATTCCTTAAGGTCCAGGAGATTTACTTTTTCAGAAGACATAGTTGAAATAGAAAATTAAAGAGTTAGTGGATGTGAAGGATTAATGATTAAACATAGGCTTTTATCAAAAAGAACCAGGAAAATGTAACTTTAGTTCAGGAGAAATAAATTAAGAGCTTATTTTCAGCAAAACTCTTTCTTCTACAATTATCCCTGTTTGAATGGAAACAGAATCAATGCTTTGATGCTCTGTGTATTCATGGATACGTCATTGTTCCATCTTTTAAAAAATAAAGAACAATCATCCTCTGATCTCTTCTTGAGATATGGCATTCTAATCAAGATTTTTTAATCTCTTTTTTCTTATAATTATTAATAAAGTAGCAGTAGGGTAACAACACATTATGAGAACCTGTGTGCATTTCCTGGTAGCTTAGCTAAGTTGCATTTGAGAAATTTGAGGTTTATTTAACCACTCCCTTTTGGACCCTGGTAAAACAAATTCTCAAATATACACATACGTCTCCCTCTTTATTTAACATGCCTAAGATCCAAGCTTGTGGTTTATACACTCAGGAAAACATTTTTATTATATGTAAATGTGTGTATATGTAAAAATTATCAATCAAATCTTCTCATCTGAATAGAGAATTAACAGTTGAATGTTTGTCATTCAGAGGCTGACTCTTCATCAAATGTCTCAAAAGAAAATTAAGCTGACTGAGATTAACTTTGAAAATGCCTGGATTCATACATACATGTAAAGTTCATAGCACATTAGTAAACATTACTTTTAAAAATGTCAAAAATGCATCATGTAAAACAAGTGCTTTGCTTAGATTTAGAGTTATGTGCTTCAAAACACTATCTGACTTAGCTTGGTCTCCTCTTAAATCCTTCCTTCTCATTATTTGTGCTTCTAATGAGTAACTGGAATTTATCGTTTTTCCTAATTTATATTTCAAATTCTATTGTGTTCCCTTCAAGAACAGTATTTTGTATTCAAATAACACAGATCAGACAAAAACTTGTACTTGTATTTTTTGCACTTGCATGAGGGTTGTCTATGTTAAGGAGAAATGGGCATGTACATGTCCTCAAACAGCAAACTCAAAGGACAAATAATCCTCTGAAAAAAGCTGGTGACTTCACTTGTTACATTTTTCAAAAAACTTTCTTTCTGGTAACATCATCAGATAAGTCCAACTCGGGCAATAGGATGGAATTAAGAAAATTGTTTATTTACAATTACATCAAAAGATTAATATGTTTTTCTGAAGTTCTAAAAATGCCTCTCAGACATCAGTGTGAAACTGAAATATATGTGACCTAACATAGGGATATTATTTAGAAAATAAATTCTCCATTTTCAACATTATCTCTAAATAGAGAGTATACATTTACAACATAGAAAATAGTATCCCTCATGCCTTCTAATCACTAATACCCTTGCAACCTGTTGCAAATGGTGAATCCTGCAACTGTGGAGGCTCTTGTCATAGCAGGCATTCTTAGAAGAGGGGTCAAAAGCAGGATACACACGAGTTCAATGTACCATTTTTCTCTATGGAGGATAAATCCAGACAGACTAAAATGATTCATTCACTGCTACCATGTCTAAAGAACATTTTTATCTGGGGAGACCAGGAAGAATTCAAGGTCCCTGCAATGCCATCAGTTTTGAAGGCGCCTCCTGACAGCACATCCATCTTCTGCAGATTCTGCCTTCTAATTAGTTAGATGTTTATGAAGCAAAAATGACTGAGAATTTAGGGTTTTCCCCCTCTACACTTCACAAAGGTGACTTAATGTTAAAGCTGCCATGAATTTTGTAGAAGATGTTTCCATCTGTCCGCATACAGGTGCAGCTCCCAATTTCCACGTCACCATGCATCACTCTGGGCTGAAGAACAAGGCCCTACCTACAACGGGAAGCCCAACCTAAAAGATGTGCTCCTATGGGTGCCCAGGTGCCTCAGGCATAGCTCACCTTGCACAGAGCTCCCATGTGCCCCAGCACCTTTCCAGGTGAGGACTCTACAGAGACATTTAAACTGGACATGTGTATTAAATTTTAAACCCACGTATTTTTATGCCACTCATGAACATCAGAGGTGACACGCATTTGCTTTCATGACATGACAGAGGATATTTGCTTCCACTCCAGCTCTAGAGTTCCAGATGGCACAGCTGAACTATGTATCTAACTAACCAATGCTTCAACTGCACAATCTAACTGGTGCTGCAACTGCACAGATCCTCATAAAGCATCCCAGTCAACATCCACAAACCACTGCCTCAATCCACTTACCTTAATCCACCCTTTCAGAGAAACACATTTTAAAAAGATCAAATAAATGGTACCATATTGATGCAAAAAAACCCAAATATTTTAGCCTGAAACTAGAATTGTCACCTTTTTTTTTTTTGTCACGACAAACAATAGACCTTTTTCCTTCCTTGGAAGAATGAATTTTGTTATTTATATGTCTTCAGCTGGTACATCAAGAGGAGAAATGTTAGACTTGAAGTGTGTGGCACTTGCAGAAGGATTTTTCAATTCTAGCATGCTAGGCTGAAGAGCAAGAGAAGACATCCCCATGACAGACAGGCAGCCAGGCGGGAATTGCACATCACTTAGCACTGCTCCACAGGGCTTCACCCTGTGCAAAAGAGATCTGGCTTTATGCTGCTCCCCTGTCAAGGACTGTATTTCACACTTTATGAATCTGATTTTCTCTTCCTGATGAGTATGTTTTATTTTTTTTTTCCAAGATAATATACATTGTAATATATGCACAGTCCAGTGCAATTTATGTTGGATACAATTTCTGTTTTATACATATATATGGGCACAGATGCAGAAAAAATCCCCAATTATGTAGGCTATGAGGATGTAGTGAGAAGAAAAATGACAAGAAGGGATGAGAAGAAAGGGAGGAAGAGTACTCTAGAAAGTACCCATGTATATTAATGGTCAGGTGCCATCTACTACCACATCTGAAGTTTGTCTAACAGCTGACAACAATTCCAGCCCGTTGATATTCTTATTTACTGTCACTGAGCGTGGTGCTTTATAATGGATTTTCGGAAGTTTTGGGACACCTACTCCACTAGAAAAATATTTGCTTGAATTCATAAAATACAACAGAACTCAGTTATGCATTACAGGCAAACAGCAAGAAATCTTTCCATTTCCAGGGATGTATCTGAAATCTAGAGTAATTTGTTTGTCAATAGCCAATAGCTATGACCTTGTTATGAAACTTCACAGGGATTAAATTTCTTCTTTTACTCTCAGTCACATTAAGAAGTGAAAGCATCAGTGACATGAATAGTAACTATATAGGGAAAAACATAGTAGAACATGGATTATTAATAAAAGGCAGTTGAAAGTCCCTCTTCATATGAAAATATATTCTCTTGTTCTTGATCAGGAGGTGGTCTTTGTATAGGCTAATTGTGTATCTTCAAAACCAAAAATGCAGCTTTTTAAAGCTGCCATTTTCATGATCCTATTCACAGGAACTGGGACTGAGATTTTGCAGCAGTTTGAGAAAATACATAGTCAGTTTTCTTTTGAAGCCGATTTTCATCTTGTAAGGAAGAATACAAGCAAAATTTGAATTAAGATAATGTTTATGAAAAATATGTCAGACATTTTAACTAAATAAAAAAGTTCAGATAAAGAGGAACATCTATAATGCATAGCTAGAAAGATATCTCCTTCAATTTGCAGGCCTCCATATGACCACTCCTGAAATGCGTGCCAAGGGAAGCAAAGAAATCTATTCCCTTCTAACATACTTCCAGGAGAGTAATGGTCCTTCTAGAAAATGCTTTCATCAGACTGTGCTAAAATAGTCTAAGTGATCCCACCCACGACAAGCTTGCTTTAATTTCTCATTGCTTAGAACGTGTACCTGCAGTACACAGGAACTCACAGGAGGCCTGCATGTAACCACGAGGAGCTAAACTGGCTGGGGGAGATGACAGTGCACCTGCAGAAACACAGAACATTGCTGCTGGATCTGTATGCTGCATTTGAGACAATGTCAGGCTGGTGAGGTGCCGAGAGTCACCGGAGAGCAGAACAACCAAGGATTAGAGGAGGAAATTGGGTTGCTGAACAGTGAAAATGCATAAAGATTAAGGGCAACGCACAGAGAAATGGAGTTAACTGCACCGGGGCTTTGAGAAGAGCAAGGCAACAGAAGGCAGCATGTGAGGAAGACCTGGGGCTCTGGATAATGAAGGGAAAGGCAGCTACTGTTGGTCATGGGGTAGGGTGCAGCAATGGCTCTGTGGAAGACAAAGGACATTGAGAGGAGAGGCAGAGGCAGTAAGATGTGATGAGAGGTATACCAATACAAATAAACACTGTTGGAAAATGCCAATTAACTGCAACCAGAGTGGTCTGTAACCAGCGTCAACAAATATATACCTGTGGAAGAAGTGAAAAGTAACTGTATAGGTGTTTTCAAACATTTCTCTTTTGGACTGAAGTGACCATTTAGGGTGTTTTAATGGAGGTAAATTAAGCTGGGAAAATACTTAAAAATCCATAACCTTGAACATAAAATAAAAAGAAAAAAATCATCCCAACTTTGCTTTTTTTGCTTGTCATTTTATTGAAGACATCTGTGTAACTTTGTCTCAACCTGAAACAAGGTATAGCTCCCTACACCTTGAAGATTTAAGCTTTGAATTTGCTTGGAAAATTCCACCAGTTAGCTCTGATGGACACTGGAAATTACTGATGGGGTGCTATCGATTCAGGGTGTAAGACATTTGCAATAAAGCTAGGAACTTTCACAGAGAGGAGACTCACTTGGCTGTTGGAAGACACCCAGCAGGCATCTTCCTCTCCAAAAGCTCCCAAATGCTTGGGCCACCCTCCCCTAAGTGGTACCACTCCTCGCTACAGTGCCTTAGGTTTCCTTCCTGAAACAATTGCTGATTTCTTCCCCTCTTCCCAACAGAGCATCACGCAAAGGTCAGGCAAAAGCCTTAGAGATTAAATTGTAAGTGATTAAAATTTCCATTATTTTGTGAACTTGTTCTACATATTAAAGAGCCCTAATGGAACCTGCACACATTTGTGCAGGTAGAAAGGCACATGATGATAGGAATTAAGGAAATTAATTCCTGTGCTTTGGACTGAAGTAATCTTCCAGAATATAATTGGCTTTCAATCATTCACACACCCCATCCCTTCACCTTTAAATGGTAATTCATTTTACCATACAAGTTTCGAATGCCATTTACGTCAGGCTTTAAGAATGCTCCCATCTACATACTAGAATACAGTCGATATATTTTGTCCAGGAGGAGACCATGTCAGAGCGTAATTCAGATTTCTAATGTATATATCCTTATGATGTTTTACCATGTCAGTGACCCAGAAGAAGAAGGAATGCAGAACATATCCTGGACAGACGAGCAGCATGTGGGACAAGCTGAAATGGATATGAGGGTGCAAGACTTTTCAGGGCTATGCCTAGATCACAGCAGAGAAGTGCCAGGCATAGTGAGAGTAAACATGGCTCATGTGCTTTAACCAAAGCAACAGGAATCTAGAAAATCTTACTATGTAGAACTTTTCTTCTCCCAGGACTGTGAAAAAAAGACTACAGAGGAAATATCTGGAAGCACTGGCTTGGTCTAGTTGCTTCTGGAATTGCTTCAGCTCATCCTCTACAGTTGACATAGCAGCATGTTACAAGTAATGAAGTGTATCCCTCTGACGAAATGGCCTTCTGCAGGCCAGGTGCGCTATTTAAATCTATTTCCTTCTGCCTGTGTTTTTGTTTTGCACATCACATCCTGTCATTCTGTGATGTTTTATCTCACTCACACTAATACCAGCCATGGCTGACAACCAGGAAGACTGTAACATTGGCACGTCTGCCAAACACTTAGGCATATCCTGGACACAGACAACAGATGCTTATATTTAAATTAGGACTAATTTGCATTTTTGTGTATTGTGGAATTTTTAAAGCATAGCTTTACAAAAAGGGATATATAATTCTGAAATAGTAATATTTCCTTTGAAAAGTCAGGTTTGCTAATGGATTGCCATCTGTTCAACCCTTTGCCAGAAAGTAGATTTGTCCTGCTTACTGAAAACAGTATTAGGGTGAAACTGTAGATTACACAGTGGATTTCCGAGCAGTTTAATTTAAAGTGCAGGCTAACACTTTGCTATCTCAGTAAAAATAACTTCAGCTTCTCCCTTTCTACTAATGCTGGAATCTAAGCCCGGCAAACTGTATCTAGCAGACTTTGTGGGGTGTTTTGCTCTCAGTTGGGTTCTAGGAAAGGTGGCTACCTCTCCTTTGTAATTTTGAAACTGAGTTTATGTTTCATTTGCATAGGATTCACAGAAAAAATAAATCTCCATCTTGCATCAACAACCTATCTTAATCTTTTGGAAAAAAACCCCAAACATTTAAAACACCAAGGCACTGGCCTCAATTATGCTTTCAAGAGTACAAGATTTATAAGGACTAGGGGAGCCTCTTGGAGCCTCTGGATGAAAGGAAGAAGGACATCTCGACAATTCAGAATGCTGGAGCAGAATGATGGACCTCTACGCAGATCCTTCTGATGGAGCGGCAGGAGCCGCTCTCCCTTGTAACCCACAGAAATCTAATGAGGTTTCTGGTGAACCGTGTTATGGGAACAACTGCACTGCAAGGGAGAGAGGTTCAATTTTTACAGCCTGGAGGGAAAAGTTGAACTGTCAACTTCAAGATTTCAGCACTTACTTACTCTTACGCTGCCTCTATAAGGTTACTATAAGGTTACTCTATAAGGTTAGCGTCAAGGCTACCCGAACACCAACGCTCTCCCTGCCCGGACCGAGCAGCTGTCTACGTGAATATGCAGAACCGCTCTTTTGCATGCGAACGGATAAGTTGCAGTCACGGATCCCTTCCCCGCACATCCCCGTGCAAGTCCCCAAAAAGCCGCATTTTGCCGGCAAACGACGCTCTCATTCCCGAGTCGCTGCCGGAGCGGCGCTGCCCCACCACCG
>JANPWX010000699.1:2267104-2306081 GCA_024734555.1 Trochalopteron elliotii | reverse complement strand
TTCAAGATAGAAAATCAGTTTTGACATGAGTTTGAAGGACCTTAAACAAAGTTTATCAAAGAAGAGGGGTAAGAAGGAAATGAATCACACACACAAAGAGGCACAATATTGGAGGGATTTAAAGTCTTTAAATTTATAGTCTTATGACATAAGGTGATCCCATGACTGGAAGTTTAACAAACACAACCTTGAGTAAGCTGTGCTATTCTAGCTATTAGGGTAATAAAGGGATCAATTACTTGTGATTGCTTGAAATCTTAACAAAAATCAGATGTCTTTATGAACACCTCGCTTTGATCTAACTTCTAAAGAAAATATAATGGCAGCAGTATTCAGGAGGTTAGATGAGATAATGAGTATGATCTGTTAGTCTCATGACCCTTTGTCTTCCCTGAAGAACTGGTGCTACATGGGCCAAAGAATTATTTCTATGCAGCACAGTGCAATGCAATGTGGAAGAACTCAGCACCACTCTGAATGCACTCAGTGGCTGCCAGAGTAGCACATCTAAGCTCTGCATGGGATTATTCATAGAATCATGTAATGATTTTGTGTTGTAAAGGACCTTAAAAATTATCTAGTTCCACCCCCCTGCCATGGTGATGGGTCATCTTCCAGTAAAACAGGTTGCTTAAAGCCCCATCCACCCTAGTCTTGAACACTTCCAGGGATGGAGCATCCACGATTCTGGGCAACTTTTTCCAGTGTCTGACTATCCTCATAGTTGAATTTTTTTTCTATTCTAAACCTTCCCTCTTTCATTTTGTGCCTTGCACTTCAGCCCATCTAAAAGCAAAGATTGCAGGAGTGTTGTAATGCCCAGAAGACTGAGGATTTTTGTCGTAATTCAGATTTGCTTTTTGAGTAGCATTTTGCATCTAAAGGGGAAAGAAACCTTCCATTAAAAAAAAAAAATCCATAGGTTATTTTCCATGAAGTTTTCATGACAGGACTTGCTATTTGAGAAATTCGATGATTTAACAGCAGCTTGTTTATTGGGCAAAGAGCTGCATTGGTTACTCACAAGAAATGTGATTTAGTGCTTTCTGAGAACTATATGCAAGTACACTTGAACAAGTACAGTTCATTTTGTCCCAGGAGAGTCATGTCATCATGATACAAATAACAAACATTTCAGGTGAGCTGGATGCACAGCTACCATGGATGCACAGCTGTGTATAGTTCAGTATTTTTCCACTGTACTACCCTGTACCAGACTGTACTTCCCTACAGGACTCATTTTACATTCTAATATTGTATAATGGATTACTTTTGTGGATTGTGCAATTACGGTTTTTTTCCTAAACACTGAAATCAGTTTGGCCTTTTTTCCCCCAGTCTTGCTAAAGATTTAATTGAAGTTGACAACAGGGAGAACATGGTCAAGCTTTACCAAAATTCGCCTTGGGCTACATTGAAATTCAGGTGGAGGGTCTGCTCTGTCTGGTGGGTTTTCACCTACGATCTGTAGAATCCTGTAACTGGATGTAGCCTCTTAAAAAATAATTACTGCAAAAGTTAAGAAAAGCAAACCTGTTGCTGGTAGGCCTTCATTTGCTTTTGGGGAAAGTTGGTTGTGCCTTGGTGGGCATGCCCCCCTCCCCCCCCCCCTTTCTTTTAGGCAGGGGAGCACTTTAAAAGCAGTTATAAATCAGACCTTCAATCTGTTATTATCTTTGGATACACATGAAATCTGAAACCTGAATCCCTTTTTTACTCTGACTTGACTTATTTTGTCTATTTTAACAGTGAGATTATGACTTTGTCAGTAATGAGGGCCTTTGAAAAAAGTGCAATCACAGACATTTTCAGTTGATTAGTTTGATGCCAGTAAAAGCTTCACCTGCAACCACTGTATCTGTAGTTAAAACATGCCCATAATGTATGAATTCACATAGGCTTTTTAGGTATTTGAACAAGTGAACAAAAGTATTGATTCGCTCTCCTCAGAGACCGGTACAATGAATTATCCACCTATGCTCTTTGTCCAGTGTATTAATGTACATTTTGGATAGAATTTTTGGATCAATGTGATTTCTTAGCAAGAAGTTTTTGAATGGGAGATTTCCCAACCCAACAAATAAATAGACTTGTCCAAAGAAATATATTTACTCATTGTGTTTCACTGGGTTTCTCACTGTTTCCCTCAAAACATCCCTATATATATATGGAATAACAGAGAAAGAATTTGTGGTTGCGAAATGGATACTTACCTTTAAAAAATGTAAAACTGCAGAACATGTAATTTTAAAAAGTTTTAGAATTATCAGTGATGAACTAATAGTGATAGTTACTAGAAGGTGCATAGTCAACTATGGAGGTGTAAGAAAAAAAAGGAAGTGCAAGGACAAACCACACTTGCATAAAATTGCCACAACTAATTAATTTGGGAGCATGAACAGTGCAACAGATAACATTATGTATCATAGATATTATCTATCATATATCATATCTGTCTTGTATTTCCTGAAACTTAGTCCTGTGTTAATTTTCATGGGAGATCAGTGACATTATGATATGCATATGAAAATGGGTGGGACCTTGATTACAAGGAGATACTGTAATTAGCACTGATTTTAGTATACTCTGTAAGTACCTTTTTGAAGTCATAAAAATTAAAATGTGATTAAGAAGCCCTTTTGGGATCTAGAGTGCATTTTCACATTTTAATTGGGAAGTGTAGAAAAGCAAGCTGCTTCTAAAGATATGTATGTACAGCTGTATGAGTCAGGAGAGGTTTAGGCTGGATATCAGGAAAAAGATTTTCACCCAGAGAGTGGTTGGGCACTGGACCAGGCTCCCCAGGGCATTGGTCACAGCACCAAGCCTGATAGAGTTCAAGAAGTGTTTGGACAACACTCTGGGATACATGTGTGACTCTTGGGGTGTCCTGTGCAGGGCCAGAGTTGGACTTGATGGTCCTGAAAGGTCCCTTCCACCTCAGCATATTCTATTATTCTATGATTCTACGATTCTACTTCAATTGGACCAGAATGTCAGAGCAACTGATTATTCTTTTTGAGAGTGTAACTTTTTCTTCAGAAGGAAAGATAAACAAGGGGAAATATGGTTAAGTTGCCTTTGTCTGAGAAGCAGTTTGATGGACATCTCTACACCTCCAATCAGCATCACTTCAGAGCTGATATGTGTGACATCGTGTTCTGCTCACTGCAATGCAGTCATGCTCACTTGCCAAGTTACTCTCTTTTCTTCATCTGCATCCCAGAGGCAAAAACAGCTTCAGGACCTGTGTGGGTTTTAGATGCATACAGGTGCTGATACGACTGTGTGTAGTCCCAGTAAACTTGTTTGCCTGGAGGCAGTTTGAAGTCTTAGTTCCTGAGCTGGAAAGTCTGCAAGACTAATCTGGCAAACACCTGGGTGTACTCTATCTTTGCTGTCATTGCAGTTAATTACTGTGAAAACATGTGCCTGAGTCAGTTCAGAATCTAATTAAATGACATATACAATATTTTCTTCCGGGAAGGCCTTCAGGAAAGTATGTATGCATTTAAGGTTCATGATTAATTTTTTTTGAGAACTTACTTTTAATATTCAGAAGAACACTTCCTCTTAGCAGTATACTACAGCCTTGGAGAGGGATTTTTCACAAGGACATATTGTGACAGGACAAGGGAGAATGGCTTCAGCCTGAAGGAAGGCAAGTTTAGAGAAGTTATAAGGAAGAATTTCTTTACTGTGAAGGTGGTGAGCCACTGGCAATGGTTGCCCAGAAAAGCTGTGGTTGCTCCATCCCTGTGAGTGTTCAAGGCCAGGCTAGGTGGGGCTTTGAGCAACCTGATCTAGTGGGAGGTGTCCCTGCCCATGCCAGGGGGAACCAAATGAGATAAAGGTCCTTTCCAGCCCATACCGTTCCATAATTCTATGATTCTGTACTAACAACATCCAACACATGCTGTTGTTCATCTGCTCATAGCCCTCAGATGACACAATTCTGGTAAATTTGCTCTTCATTCACATTCAAAGCTATTAACTTTGCTTTCAAGTTGACCCATGTACTGTTCCAGGCCAGAGACCAAATTCTCATTTTTTTTTCATTGTAATGACTGCAGCACTGTCAAACATTTATATCTAACTTTTAAAAGAAAAACAACTTGAAGAAATAGACAATACTGTTGGGATTAACACCAGGTCATAGGGGTCTTCTGCCCTGGTTTCTCCACAGCCACTGATGATGAACAAGGCTCATCTTCGCAGCACATTTGTCACATTAGCAGCTGTCATCAAACAATGAGCCTCCCATTTTTCTCCAGGTCTGTTTTAGTGCCTGCCCTGATGGTCTAGATTCTTGGCTATCTCACCTAGACAGTGCTGCAATGAGCCTGTAAGTGCTTAATACTGAAGCTCTATTTGATGGTTCCATCTCTGTGCTGGCACAAGAAGCCACCTCTTTTGCATGGCTTTGCCTAGCCAAGCAAATTCCCTCCAAGGAGATACAGTTAATTGTGCTTGACAAGCAGCCCTTGGAGGCAGTGTCTCTGAGCATAGTGACTGCTGGGTAGTTGCCAGCTTGCTCCTGGTAATTGATGTGAGGGTGTGGACATAGTGGCTAGCTGACTAGCTCAGGTTTTTACCTTGTGATCTGTTCCCTGCAGGGGCACGGCAATGTAACAGTATCCCCAACCAAGGCCTTCTGCTTTACCAGAGAGTGAGGTGGTAGGGTGAGGGGGAGAAATCATCAGAGAAAAACCATGTCCTGGCTTGGTTCTACTCAGTTTAGTTTTTCTGAGTCCAGCTTTCTCCTTTAAATTCAGTAATACCTTTTTTTTTTTTTTTTTTGTACAATGTCCACCTGTACCCTGTCACTTCATGTACTGAATTGCCCTAGATGCAATTGAGGATCTGCACTAAGGGGTTGATTGCATATTGTATTATGCTAAGGTAACTGAGTCTACTTCTGCAGGTCCAGCTATGAAGGTAATAAAATTAGCTAAAAAATCAGTGAAGATACAGCACTGATTTTTTGGTAGGGGAATGGATCCTCACAATCCTCAAAAGGATTAATCTGAGGAAAGGCAGAAGTACTGTTGGTCTTTATTGTTACCTTTCTTTGCAGGGAAAGTTTCATACACTGGGAACAAGCCTTTCAAATCCTGCTCGTCTAGGATTTGAAATCCAGCACTTTCCTGCAGTTACACCTGCATTTTACTCACTCTCACCAGTGTAATACATTTAGTTTTCCTATCCAGGATCCTCTCCACTAGATATACCCACTGAATTTTCTGGTAACTGCCAGTGAGTACTGGAGGTGCACTGTTGAAATCATGTCAGGATAAGGTCCCATATACAGTGACATGCAGCTACAAGAATCCTGGACCAGTGTAATACCATTAGTATTAGTATTAATACTAAGGCCTATCACTACAGTTCCTCCTATTGTCTTAATAGCTGCTCTTTTTATCACTTGATGATATCTCATGTGCTAGGAGAGACAAGCACTTGATAAGTCTGAGTGATCAGATAAGTTTGGGTCCAGCAACTTTACCTCCTGTCTCCAGATGCAATTTGGCTGTGCCAGCTAGGGAATGTCCCCTGATTTTCCCCACTGCTCTGAGTTACTAAGCAGAATGGAGCATGAAACCTGTGCAATGTCTGTCATTATAAACACTGAACTAAATTGGCTTTGCTGAAGCCAAGAGGACTCCTTAAGGTTGAACATTTCTGTGTCACATTCCTCAGTGGTGTGTGTGAAACCTGCGTGGGCAGTCAGGCTTTGACTTAATTATGCATCACTAAGACAATGTCAATGGATTTCAGATGGGGAGAACTGAACAGGGTATTGGAACACCAAACAGCTCAGAAACTCAGCAAGGACAATAGTGAGAGAAAGGCACTGATACCAGCAGACTGTGGGATAGGAATTTGCTTGACTTGTTATTTTTTCTGTTGCTCTCTCCCTGCAAAAGGTCTCAATTTTGCAGTTAACTAATTTTTTTTCCTTCTGAAGTGAAACTAAACAGACTATTTTGAACTTGGTTTCTCTGGCAGCAAGTGAAAGTCTTTATCTCATAGATGGGCCAGTGTGCATTTTAAAATCAGTTTTCTTTTTTCCCCTCCAGAGATACCTGTGGATTCTTAGTGAGACCACTACACCATGCAAAAGAAAATTTGGGTCTGTTTTCCTAGGCTGTGAAGGATTTCAAAGTAGTAGCAGCAGTCTTTATGTAAAATTATTGAACTTGCCTGTAGTCCAGGATATTTCCAAGAGAACAGGACTATTATGAACGACTATTATTATTTAAGAAGTGCAGGGGATTTCAGGATCTTGATTCACATTGTTCTTCTGGTGCAGGATTAGAAGTACAAGGTGTGGAGCTGAAAAGATCTTCTCCTCTATATCCAGACCTTGCAACACCATCCCCCATCAATTATGTGTGCTTTACCTTTTCATTCTGTGTAGATATTGTAGGAGAAGCTTTTCCCCAAACACACTGTTCATCTTCCAGGCCAACAGTGTAGAAGCAGAGCTGGCTTTAAGCTCAGTCAATTTAGGCAAAATAAAGAAAGTAGAACATGGCATATCTGTATGGCTGCCTGAACTCCATGGTCGTGCTGAAGGTGAGTGTTCATGCTTGCAGGGAACACTGCTATGCAGTGAGAACAGTCTTGACAGGGCTCTGACACCTTCTATCTGTGGTGTATGGCAAAATGCTGTCTGCTGGCAGGGTAGATCCTTCAGTATTTGCTTTGCCGGAAACCTGACTGCAACTTTGTTGGGTACAGGGTTTGGGTTTCCAATCCCTATCTTGAACTTGATTGATCTGAGACATCACTGAACTTATCCAGATCTCACTAGGAAGATTAGTGCCATTTCTTCCATTTACATGTAAGCAATGAAGTCAGGTGAACACCAGGCAATTTTTCAGGAGAAGACCGCATGTTCTTTTTTCCTGATGGAGCAGTGTCATGTGTCTGTGCTGATTTGACAGATGGAGCAAGTTAAGTCAAGAGAAAATGATAAAAGCTAGTCAAGACCCCAGGATCCAGATGGCTCAGCCAACAAAGTCCCATATAAACACTATCCAGATTTATTGTTGAACTCAATAATCTTAAAGGTCTTTTTCAACCTGAATGATTCTTCACCCTCTATGATGGTCTCTCTAGAGACCGATGTGAAAGATTGATTCCCTCCCTCTAGTTTGTTTCATGGTCATGCCATTGTTTCTTGCTTCCTGCACTTCAGTTAAAATACCATGTCTGATACATCTAGAGAACCCAACACTACTATTCTAAAGGCCTGTGCTGGTATTTCTGATAAAAGCTAAAGGCTGTTTACATCCATAAATCTACTACCACATATTCAGTAGAGTATTTAAGTGAATTTTGTACTGTGAGACTGGCCTGCTAAGGGATTTTCTTAATATTAAGCGCAGAAAATGCTTTTTAACTGTGTTTCTGTGGAATTCAATCCCTGAGAAATTAAGTCTAAAACTACTTTCAGTGATGCATACCAGAATTGAATCTTGGTGTACAACAAATGAATTGCAGTGAGCAATGAAGGATATTTTAGGATCCAGTGCTGCCAGATACTGAAATATGCCAATTCTCTGTAAAGTTGTGTAGGGGAATGCCTCTGTGGAGAACTCCTGGGTTTTTGAACTTGCATTATTCAAAGCTACTTCTCCTGTTCCCACATAAAAATACAAATTGTATGGAGTGCAGCAGAAGAAAATACAACAGGCATTATTTTCCAGGCTTGCTAAACAAAACAGCATTGTGGACAAGTAAGAAGAGGAACAGTTAGCTTTTATGCTGAGCATAGCAAGAACTATTTGAGACATAATTTATCAATTGTATTAATTAGTTTTCAGGGTTAATGTTATTATTCATGGTTTAGATTATCATCCACAAGGACAGAAGAACTGAAGAAATCCAAGAGACCAGGCAAAGCAAAGATGTGTTTTGCCCATCAGTGGGTTGATAGATATTTCAATACAGAAATGGTCAATACTCTAGGGCAAAGCAAAACTGCAAGTGTTGAGAAATAAAGCTTCCATCACCAGCTGTTAGGCATTTTAAAGGCATTACTTCATTTTCCACTAACCACAAAACAAATTGTGGCTGGCACAGGAAGGCATTCCAGCTTTGCATCACTGAGAATTCAAAAAAGAGAAAAATGATTGTTTTCTTCAGACCGAAATGAATGGTGCGCAGTGTGTTTAAGACAAGCTGCAATTATCAAAAAAACTGGAATTTAAATATTTCTACCAGTGTAGTATCAGGAAACTTCAGGCATTAAATGATATTCATTAGGGGTTTAGTTTCATTCATATCAAACAACATAAAAAAAGATGGGCACATTCCAGATTTTAGATGTAGTGATTTAAAAGAGAGAGTGTTCTTACCCTCACTTTTATGAAGACAACTTTCCTAATATAGTCTAGTAATTTCAGAGAGTGGGATTATAAGTCAGCTAGAAAACTGGCCTTGTTGCTTAGATTTGGGCAGAATATAATTATTGTAAAGCTTTAGAGAACAGATGGCCAGAGATTTCAGAACTGATAAATACCAGCTTTCTGCCTTGGACTGGTTGATGTTAGGCCTAGAGGTCACATTCAGGCTGCTTTGGGTTCTCCTGCAATGTCTGAATGTAGCTGGACTCTCCAGCCTCTCAGGGCTTCCTATAAGGATGCATCCTTGGTCATTCAGCAATCCAGTGGGGTACCACATCTGTCTGGTTACGGGAAAGCACTGCTGCACAGGGCTCCAGCACATCACTAGCAAAGGAACGAGACACCTGTACCAAGATGAATTTTGCTTTCCTTTGCTTTTGGGCCTTTTGTTTCTATTGGTTATCTTGGCTGTTGGCATCACTGTGTAAATGATAGATCATGCTTGATTACAGCCTTCTGATTACTCTTTTTTTTTTTTTTTTTCTCCTGAAAAATATTTAAGGATCAAGAAACACTGAATGAATCCAAAAGGTTTTTTTAGTATTTTTGGTGCAGACAGACTTTAAATATGGCAGGAGAGATCAATAGTGGAGGATGTTTCAAAGAAAGCAAATTCTTCAGAACTACTTCCTTTCCTTTTAGTCCTCCCCAGATACAGTGGAGCTTCAGCTTAGCCAACTGCTGGAATATTTCAGGCTGTCAGACTTTGGGATATATCAAAAAACATGAATTATACTGCTGTCTTCACCTCGCTTATGGGAAACAAGGAATGTCTATGTGAACTGCTATGTGTTTCATCCTGTCAGCACTCTGACAAGGTTCTGCAAATGTGGGATTGCTTGGGGGAAAGTTGAGCAAAAACTTAAGAATCTTTGGAAGCAAAGGGATCACTCAGGGTTTATTTTGAAAGCGTGAGTAGTTTCTGATGCCTCCCAGAGAAAAAAAAGAAGCATCTTATGACCCATTACAGTAAAAATTGAAAGGAAGTGCTTGTGGGTCTTTCTCTAATTATCTTGGGAGTGCCTGTTAGCAATACATGTATTCACAATCTTGGGCAATAGCAGACTGACATGCACCTTTAAAGCATATTTGGTGTTTGTAGCCTTTTAGCACTGGATGACATCTTCTAACATGTAGCTTGCAATAGCAGCTACCCAAATTGGTGTATTTTCTCTCATGCTAGAATGTTTTTTTCCAAAGGCTGGAGAGATTAATCAAAATCAGAATTTTAAGTCACTGCTCTCTTTAACCTCTTACAGGATTTGAAAAGACAGCAACAAAGACACCAATTATTAAACCATAATTTACCTTATTGTGTCCAGAATAGCTAACTTCAAAGAAAATGCCATTTATTTTTCAGTGGCACCCAACATAATTTATACATTGCATTTGAAATATGTGAACTTCAGTGATAAGTTAACATAAATATTCAGCATTTGAATCAGGAATCCCAGCAAAGGAACAAACTCTTTGTCCTTATCTTTCACTGCCTGTAATCATTTTTCCTTGCTAGGTGAGTGACTGTTGCTATTCTTGGTGATTGGCAGAGCAGTCTGTGAGGCTGACTGTCAGCAAAATGACACGAATTATATACCTCTCCCTTTCTAACAGACTGCTTCATCATTTGTATCTTAGCTTTGAATGTTGTTATTAGGCCTGATGTTCTTCTGTTCTCCAGGTCTTGAAGAAAAGGGTATTTTTACTTTGACACACAATATTAACAATGTCTTCTCCCTCAATATAGGGAGATTACAAAAAATTATTTGAAATATATTTATATAAGTAATAAAAGTTATTTCCTGGAAAAGTTACTACTTTTCTTCTTTTTAACGTGTGATTGTGCATTGCTGCAATTTTTCTATCTTCCAGTCATTCCCCCCTTTGCAACCTCAAACGGTCTGAATCTGATCACAATTCATTGCATCTGATTTACTGAATAGGTGCTCAAAGTCCCACCAAATTATTATACTCCTAATCTTTTTGTGGAAAAAAGGGAGGACCTGATAGGTAAAGTCAAGAAGAACTTACCTGTTCATATAATTGAAGTTTTAACAGTTTTATCAGTGAGGTATCAGCATCCCAGGTCTTTTCATAGGATGACCATAATACTGATGTTAATGGCTTTTTTTCTCACTTCAGGGCTCATTTTCATGTATTGGCTACACCTTGCTTTTTCTTCATTAATCTGCAACGTGGCATCACATCTGGGTTTGCAATACATGTTGTGGTATACATATGCTGGATATATCTGAGTTTTGTGAAGCTTAATGCAGGTTTTGTACAGCTCCCAAGGTTACATTCATTCAATAATCAGTAACTGGAGAGTTTTTATAGCCCTGGGGCCACCAGCATCATCCTCTGCCCAAACTTTCAATGTCCCTACTGTCACCTCATGCTTGTACTTTTACACTCTACATTATTTTAATATAAAAAGTAGATCATCTGCTATGTTAACTATATGGTGCCATCATCTATTAGTTACAGAACTATATGAAAAATATATGAGAATATTTCATCTCACATTTAATTTATTAAAACTAATACTGTATTTCATTTTTACTGCTTGCTAACTTTTCCTTAGCTTTCAATATGACTTACTTTTAGGATCAAAGTTACTGCTTTTCCTTTTTTATTTGGTTCTGGAAGTTTGGTAGCTTTACCTTTTCTGTATTCATTGTGCCTGGGTCCTTCTAAGTCGTGACTGGCAATTCAGTTCTTGTTATGAAGGAGCAAAACATCATCTCCTCATTGGACCTATTTCCATTATTTCCTCATAACAAGTGGCTGTACTAATTATTCTGGTGGTTTTAATATTTTTTATTTCAAATGAATGCTTCATTTAACTATTCCATTACCAAAGTACTAATTTTTAAAAGTAAGAGAAGTATTAATGTAAAACCTCTGTATGCTGCCTCTATTTAACATTCAGATCCTGCCTGATCATGTCCATTCAGAATTTATTATAATAGTAAAAGTAAGTGTTTTTTTAGAAGTTACTTTATTAATACAATCAAAGCAAAATAACAAATACCTGAATAGAAATGTTCTGATAACAGGCAATTTTCTCATAAGAGGATGAGAAGGCCTACTTGCAAGGCCCTGAATAAATTGCTAGTAAGATTGTCTTCTCTTGAATACATCCAAATTTTGTGTTCCATCAGACATTTACCACTTATGGAACTAATGTAATAAAGAAAATCAGTTCACCACTGAGTGGTTGAAGCAGTATGTATTTAAAAAGAAAATATTAACAGCTGTATTCTGAAATATATAAAAATCCAGTTTTACTCATTGCTGTATTTACTGACACATTGCCAATTAAGTTTTATCTTATTGATCTAAATGTGATAAGAACTAGTGAAGAAAGCATTTTTGAGGATTCCAAAGATACCTCTCAGCTTAGATGTTTGCAGATGGCAGAAAGATCTTGAAGCCCTGACTCATCATTTGAGGATGGTTGCATTCAAGTACATATGACCATTTTCCTGGGCATTTATTTAATCATAAGGGTCCTCGAAGGAAAAAAAATCCCTAATGCTGTTTTTTTTTCAGATCACCTTTCTTCCTGAGAATTGCATAAAGCTCACAGGTTTGGTAGTTGTTTGTGGGAAATGTTAAACTTTCCTCTTACACAAGATCTGTATTATTTTACTCATTTTTTACATGTTAATCTTGCTACCCTTTCAAATTTGTGTTCAAGAATTACTAAGAGTATTGCAAGTGAAAAAGAAAAGATATTCAAACTCAAGTTAATACAGGATTTTATAGATCAGCAGAAAAAAAAATCTTGCATGTTTCTTGAAGTCCATTCCCTGAAGTTCAAGATGCATGGTTAAATAGAAACAGGTGCTGCAGAATGGATGTATCTGCAGATGATTTAAGTAGTTACTGGCATGAATCTTCTCTGAAATTAGGAAATCCAGGAGGTGCATGTCAGGAAAAATGTCTTTAGAGAAGGAGAGAGGAGAGAAGGGAAATTATATGCATGGTTGGCATAACCACTGGGTAAGAAAATAAAATTACTTCTCCAGATAGGAAGAGATTTACAAGGACCATAGCTGTCTGTCAGATGAGAACCTAATAGCGTAAATGAAAGTTCAAACAGTGAAAAGTACAGTGTTGAATTATTTAACTAAAACTATGGCAACACAGAGCCAGCTGAGACTCTGCATGAAAAAATACAAAAGGTAACATAACTGGGGCCTTCTGAATATCTCTTTCCTGTAGGAAACATAGATGTGTACATACACACATTTGCGTGGAGTAGCTGAATATACCATACAGTCTGTTTTATTAAATTAATTGCTGTTACTATATTTAGTGCATTGAAGTAATTTATTTAGTAACATTAGTAGTAATTTTATTTAGTAACATTATTTAGTAAATTGGAAAAGGAATTTGGAAATGCTGGTCCTGACATGTGGAAATAGCAAAACACCTTCAGAAAATGATGGTATATGTTTGATATGGGCACATTTCCCCTCTATTCAGCAATGGTGGTGACACAGATTGGAGTGTTGTGTCCAGTTCTGGGCTTCCCAGTAGGAAAGAGATACGGATATACTGGAGAGAGTCCAGTGAAGGGTCACTCTGATTAAAGGACTGGAGCATCTCTCCAACAAGGAGAGGCTGAGGCTGTTCAGCCTGAAGAAAAGGCAGTTCAGGGGAAACTGTTCACAAAGGAAGGATGTAAAAAGGTGAAACCAGAGTTTTTTTCATTGATTTCTGGTGACAAGATCAGAGGTAAACTGGAACACAGGAGGTTTCCTCTGAACATCAGGAAATGGTCCATTACTGTGAGGACAGCTGAGCACTGGCACAGGCTGCCCAGAGGGGTTGTGTAGCCTCCATCCTTGGAGATATTCAAAAGCCATCTGGAGATGGTCCTGGGCAACCAGCTCTAAGTGGCCCTGTTTGAGCAGGGTGCTGGATCAGGTGCCCCCCACATGTCCCTTCCAACTTCTACCAGCCTGTGATTCTACCAGTTAAGCATAGGTAGAGGTGCATATCTGTTTTGGATATACATCCCCTGTAGACTGTGTTATTAGAACTGCTAGTGCCAATTTGACTGGTTTAGCACTGCTGAGGACACAAAGGGCACTCTAGGGAAGACATCACAACTGGCAGTCATTAATTATGAAGAAGATGAAGTGTAATTTAATGCATACACTAGGAGTGTTTTGAAGGACATTTACATGTGATTACATGAGAGAGCAAGTAAGAGGAGAGATGTGTGATATTTTTAACTTTCTAAACAAGGCAAATTAAAAACTATATTAGACAATAATAAAATCATTGCATTAGAAGACATCTGTTTGAAAAAAAATATTCTTCATACAGCCAACTGTCTCACCGATTTGTCATCTAACCTTTAAATAACTAGAAAATGATATTTTCAGCAATAGGCTTCTGAAGTCCATAAGGCCCTCGGAAACCATGGTAATTTTCCTGAACTGTGAAAGAGACACACCCACCTGTCTGTCTTACTAACATGCATTTGCATATTTAATTTGTCTTGCACTGTGCTGAGATTTCACTGTACTGGAGTGGCAAAGGGTCAAAAACAACCGTATTTTGGAAGAAAGATTTTAAAGTTGGTCTGGCAACTCAATTAAATTCTCTCAGCTTCTGAGAAATAGGTTCAGCCTGATCCCAAAAGCTCCATTTCAATCTTTTGATTAGCAGAGCTTGAGAGCACCTCTTGGCTGGCAAATTAAGCCACCATGGAGCAAACTTTGCATTCTGACTCATAAAAGCTCTTTGCATGTATCATTAGCAAGCTTTGGAATAAATCCTTCCTTTAGTTTTTTTTGCAACTTTTTTTTTATTCCAATAAGGATTTAGCATAGCAAGGCATTTTGTACACAGAATCAGTTGTTTGATGAGGACTGTTTCTTATCAGACACAGCTATTTTGCTATTTCTGGTCAGCACTAGAAAGGTTAGTTTTCAACACCTGTTTTTTTTCCGTTTGCGGTACAGGACAACTTCAAATCTGCAGACCTGATTAGTGCCAGGAGACCTGAATACTGCACAAGTCTGCCATGGGCAACACTACTTATGGCACATAGTGTTTAGAAACCTAACAGCATCAAACCCAATAAAATAATGTAGTGAACACAATTAAAGGTGAGTGCTATATGACTGAAAGATTGGCAGACATGATTAAATACAGGCAGATTCCCACCTGCTTCATTATTTTCTATGCAACTTTTAAATCATATGGAAAAATACGTTCCTGCTTAAAAACACTCCTCTTCATTGCAAATCCAAGGACAACTGCAAGTTCTGGCTAACAGAGAATTAAACAGTTTAATAGATAAACAACATAATTAATATTTATTTAATGGAGGGAGAGTAAAGTAGTAAATGAAAAAAATAGCTGCTCTTGAAAATAAAGCACTAGTTTTGTGTAGGGAGTTATGAATTTAATTAATTTTCTGTCACGATTTTATTTCTATAGTAGTCATTTTTACTCATCAGCGGGTGGCTCTTAAGATGAATAGCTGAAACAATTTAACTGAGAACCTTAGAGGGGTGGAAATTTCAGTTGTGCACCATAGAAGAATTTGATAGTGAGCAAGAGTTCACTAGAAATGCTGTTTTGACCAGCAATGCCTTTGAATTCAGGATAGTCAAGTTTTCTTATGTAATAAGTTACTTGTTCTAAAGTAAAAACTAGAGAACAATTCCATGGAGATGGTAGTCCAGTACAGGTTAGCTGCTTTTGATGCTGTAATTCTTTATGCAAATTTTCTTTGCTGACCTATGTGGTCAGAAAGATGGGGTTGTGCACTACCATGAGTGGTGATGTGAGCCATCATGTTATGCATTCATGTTGGGTGACTGCAATAGGAAAATGGCAGTCCTGGTTGGTAGCCAAGGAAGAACCAAAAATAAAACACACAGGCAAAAAAGAGTGACATATACCCCTACTTATAGCACCTTAATCTTCCTGTTTGAGAGGCTGGAATGGCCTTTTAATAGTTGATGTGTCAGGTGGGCAGGTGCTAATAATAAGACCCTAGACCACCCCAGTCATACTGGACATAATTGTGTGCTGGCAAACTAAAAAAAGGGAGCAGGAAAGCAGCCCTGTCTTCTAGTCCTCCAGGAGAGACAGAGGAGTTTCCCACAACTGCTCAGAGGTTCTTCTGGTTTTCATTTCCCGTATTGTTTGTATTCAGCCTTTCTTTTTATGGGTTCCTACTTCACAATAACAGTATTTTTAAAAAATAGCTGACAATTTAAAAATCCTCATCATAGAAAAAAAATCTAGTCTAAATAATTTTACTTTTTATTTTTTCTTCAAATTCAACAGCTATAATATATTTCTTGTTTCTTCTATTTCAGAGTATCCCTTATGCTTTTGCTTTATATTTTCTCAAGCCTATTTATTGTTCACTGCTTTCAAGATCTAACTGTGTTCATATTGGCATTGAACAGCTAAGCATGACAGAATTTATTATATGATCTGTTCATACTGTTTCCTTAAACATTTCTCTCTGTCCTTTGCATCCTCAGTTAATGGGAGAGCAAAGGCTTCTGTTTCTCTACTAGAAGTGCAACCTGGTGATGCTCAGACATAGCGGTAGTCTAAGTAGTAGTCAGACAGAGCACTACTTTGCTATTTGCTTTCACAGATAATATGTTGACCTTTCTTGCTTCACAGACACTGGTGAGAGAGACCCAGAGAGGATAGGTGGTGAGTATGATGAAGAGAGTAGGCAAGATTGGCCTTTTGTGACAGGCAGGGTTCTCTTCATATGCCATGCCTAGAATAGAGCTCAACCCCTTAAAATTGCGAGTGAAGGGAGTGTCTCATCTCAGCGAAGATCTGGTTCTGAGGTAAAGAAGGTGTTTTCATCACTTGCTATTCTGCAGTAACTGTTTTGGTGCTGGTGCTTCTTGAATATAAATGTAACAATACTGGCTTACATGGGTTTCTTAATGAATAGAGATACTCCCCTTGTAATGTATGTGATCACTCATATAGTACCAGCCACATCACCTGAAACTGCTGTAGACTTGTTGCACCCAAGACCTTAGGTTATGAGACACAAAACAGAACTCAGTTAAATGGAAAAGCACAAGAATAAAAAGCAAAAGGGATTAGAGATTACTAAGAGATGACTAACAAAGGGTTTGATTTGTGACAATGCAAACTGAGGAAACCTGTGAAACAAAATTCTTTGTGAAGTTCAGTCTAAGATCAAAAACCAGAGAAGAAATCCTTTATCTGAGAAATCTGTTTTCACTAAAGGAATGCAGCAATTTTGTGCTTACTGGACGTCTCTGCAACCAAATTCAAGAAACAGTTTGGAAGACTGATAGGTTGACATGCAGATAACTTTGCACTGAGACAGAGTTTTTAAATAAGCTCCATATTTGCAGTCATAGAAATAAAGTGAAAGCCATTAAATCTGGTTGTCAGAAGAAGTCAAAAATAAGATGGAGGGTATTTTCTGATAGTAATTTGGGCCCTTCTGAACTCACAGCAGTACTAGTAGAAACTGCATTAAAGTGGTAATTGCTGTCCTTGAAAATGATCCAAAATAATCAGATATTTGAAGCACAAGAGAAAAATATATTGTCACTATCTGAGGAAACTCTGGCATATGACACCCCTTTGTGCCCTTTATGATTAAAGATTCTTACAATTTGAAAATGAAAGTTATTGGAACAGTGGAACAAGAAATTTCATGCAAAATTTTAAATTTCCTCCATTTATATATTTTTATAGCCTCATATGGGATTTATGATCTGTGGTGTTCCTTTCTTAGGAACTGCAAGACCCAGAAGTAAGGAAATACTGTGTCTGAACAAAGCAACTTTTTTTACTTCAGGAATCTGTGTAACTATCATTCTTTCAGAGCTTTTCCCTCTGAAACAAGCTTCAGAAGTCCTTGATACTAAATAACTTGATGGGTCCAGATCATTAAAAGGACTTCTGGTTGGGATAGAAGCACCCAACCATTTGGGAGCTGAAAAAATGTATCTGTATCATTGTAGATTTGTCTAGAAAAATGGATGAATAAACATTTCTTGCAAGGTAGTGGGTTATGTAACACTTAGCAGCAGTGTAGCTTCTCCCTTTAGTACATTAACAAGGAATATTATGTTTTATTCCTCATGGTTTTACTTCCTATGAAGGCTGATGTCATAATGGTAGCTTGGATTGAAAATATTCCCTGAGCAGCCGAAGAAAGGGAGGTTTGCTGCCCTGAATGGGCACTGCTTTAAATGTTTCTCTTCCACATGAAGGCTGAGGAGCAGGCACAACTGAGTTAATGAGAGTCTTTCTATGAGTATGCCCTGCAAGCTGGAAAGAAATGTGTAAGGGAAATTTTAGGAACTAGTAGGCACTTTGCTGATGGTCTTCTTGAGCTTCTCATCTCTGCATCACCTACAGAGTTCCATTTTCCTTTCTTATTTCAATGAGAGAACAGAAGGGTCTTGATTGAGTAATAAAACCTTGCACCTGTACATCTTGTATGGCAGGGCTTGAGGGCTTTAAAAGATAATGTTAGCTTGAGGTGCTTGAAGTGGAAATACCAACTGTTTCGTTTTCTTTTAACTTCAAAATAAATGAATGTCATTTAGTCAGTTCCCTTTCAACACTCCTTATATCATTACTACATCATATAATCTTCTGTGAAAAGACTGAGATTCTTTTTGATTTGTATTGTCATGTTTGAAATTCTTTCTTTCAGCCAGAGAATGAAAATTCAGTACTTTCTTGTTCATTTGTTTTGCAGAAACTTGCTTTCCTGATAATCTTCTAGCATGATGCCAGAGATCACCTAAGGATTATTTTAGCACTGCAAATATATTCTGTTGTTTGCATATTGGTAAAATAAATTAACAGAATATAGAAACAGCAGAATGAAGCAACTCAACTTACTATATCTTTGAGTGAAATTCTGGCCCTGAACTTTATTATTAAAAGTACCTCATATGTGTGAGTCTGCCACTTTTGCATAAATCCCACAGAACAGTGATAACAATAAATGCATTAGACTTGCATTTCAGCTTCCACCCCACATTAGCTACCAAAATTCTTTTTTGAGTTTGTGCTACTGCTTCTGTCTAAACATTCCCTTCATTCACTCTGTACTTTATACCTTCATGCTGAAACAAACTAAAGCTGTTCATGGAAAGCCTCCACAATGAAACATGAATAGATTTTTGAAGGAGAAAATCTGTTACAGTTCCATTTTCTCTTTTTCCAGCTGAGAAGATTGGCAAGCAATACTTGTTGGTGCTATTACAGATGTCTAGGTTCAAAACAGCCTATCTTGCTTTTCCTGCTTTTCTGCCTTATAATTTTGGGTTTTTACCAACTTGTATTCCTGTATGGGCAACAGTGATACTGAGGATGCAAACTGTTTTCTGCTTTAAAGTCTGATTTCATGTAATGATTTCATGACTCATTAGCTCTTGAGTTGTCATTTTCTATTTCTGGTTTCTAAGCAAAGAAGAATCTTGTCAGTCTGGGTTGAAGCAGCTCAATTACTTTTGAGTGAAGACCACGTATAATAAAATACTGTCCCAAAATATAAAAGTGCTTCTAGTTTTCAACAGATGCTGCTAGGGGAGACTAATGTCCTATCACAGTGTGAGTATCATAACTGTATAAGACTGTTTAAAATACAGACATAAGCTTTCTTTTGGGGCTCTTTAACAAAACTGGACATACCCACCTAAGGAGTATTACAGCTGAGAGATATGTGAAGCAAGGTGAACAATGAAATACCTGGTTCCCTAGCTAACTATAATTTCATCATGCTGCTCTACAGAGCTGAATGAAAGGGTTCCTTGTGTTGTTACTATTGCCTGTAACAGAAAGAGCTTTCAGATCACAAGCAGTAGGCAGGCCTTCTGTTGCTGAATTTTTCATTAGTCATGGAGCTAATGATGATGTGTAGGTGTGTGGATGGGCAGAACTGAAATGAAGTATCAAAAAACTGGCTATGAAAGAGCATGTGAAATATCATGTGACTTTTTCTGTCCTGGAAAAAATTGTTCTTATGAAGGGGAGAGAATAAAATGGATCCTTATTAGGATATATGTTTTCTTTAATTTTCATACCTGTTATGTATCTTCATGATCTGAGAGTGCATGTGGAAGCATCTAAGTAACTGACTTGCAGTACCCATTCTCTTCTACAGTTTTAACAACTTCCTTTCTTTTCTTTCTCTTTGAATTATACAATCCACATCTTTTTAGTAGTTCTTTATATGGCACTTTGTATTAATTTCTAATATCTTTTGATGCTGTTGATATTGCAGGTAAAGGTGTGTGATTTAACTCAATGCTTTTTCATTCCTAGGGTTTTTTTTTATTATTTTCTATATGTTTTTATACATGTGCATACAATACATGCTGGCCTTGTTTCCTGATTCTACTAGTACTATAGATATGCTACAGGACCCTTACCACTAGACTCAAACAACTAAACAAACAACTATTCCATTCCTTATTTCACATTGCAATGGATTATAGAAATGGACATGCTGCTTTTCCATTTTATGTTTGTTTTTGACATCTTTTTCAGCAGCAGAAGTTCAATGGCTGATACACCCAATTTACACCCAATAAGAACAAATTTTAGACCTGTTTATTCTCTCAGCAGAACTACAGAATTTGTTGTACAAATCCACATTTCCTCTGTTTGACATAAAGATTTGCTTTGTATTTTGCAAATATTATAGTGATGTAATTTCTTATAAATTTATTCATTGTGGTACGTAACAGTCTGAGTGCTAAACAGAAAACCTGTATTCTGAACCTGAAAAACAAGGATAACATTTGCAATTCTGTTACCAGGACTGATGGCTTTTATGTGCACTGTATCCATCCTTAGACTCCTGAAAAGACAGAAAGTTAATGAAGCTTGAGAAAGAAAGTGAATTATTTCTTAGTCCAACTGAATACTTATTTTGATTTCTTTTTTTGTCACGACAAAACAAAAAGAAAAAATGAACACATTTCTGAATTCTTTACCCTATTGCAATAAAAACACTGGGCAAAAGTGATGAATAAAAAAAGCGTGATTTCTGATTTTTCTCTGCAGAGAGGGAAGACCATCCTATATATGTGCCTGTTGATATAAAGGCGCTGTAGGTAAAGGTGATGTCTCTCTTTCCTACATCATGCTTACTTACCTAGGTTTATGAATAAGAGTATTATGAATAGAAGGCTATGACAGGTTTTGAATAGTTGGCTTGGGTGCTCTCATGGAGTGTTATTTTGATAAAACTAGGGAAAAAGTCTGAAATCAACAGTACAAAACTCATTGTCTTTCATTATATTTGGAGTCTTGCAGAAGACCTTGTATTTGACGAGTTAGATCTTAGCCAGGCCATGTTTGCTGTGTGAGGTCCTGTGTTTAAGCATGAGCAGCTGCTGTAAGGAAATCTTCTGGAGTGACCCATATGGGTCTGCTCTGCATGCTGGGGATGTTATAGCAGAGATAACAGTCCTGCCTGACAGGAGAAGATGCATGGCTTTACTTGATACACAAAATCAAGGCACTACAGCATAGAAGGGAGAAGGAACATATCCACAGATGGGATCTGTAGAGTGTGCTGGGGGGACAATTCATCTGTGTTCTGTTTGATGCTGTATGAAACTGCTTCCCAGTACCTGACGGGTTGCAAGATTTACTTGCTATCTGTATTACTCTTTGTATTCTATCTTACTAAACCAGCTATGTTAGTATGACATTTTTGTTGGGCCTTTTTCACTGAGAGCCACCAAAAAACCCTTCACTCCCTCTCTGCCTTCCCCACCCCTGTGAATGCAAAACATTCATATCTGTAAAGTAGGAATTCTTTAAAATGAAATTGTACTTTAAAATGGGGAATGGAAAATAATTGACCAAGTACTGTACAAAAAATCAGACTATGAATTACTGTATGATACTGATTCAGAGAAGTGAAAAGGAGACAGTGATGATAAAAGTTTGGTGTTGTTTGATACAAGGAAGTAGTTATCTTTTCATAGACAGGTCATCAAATGTTTAGTGAAAAAAATGCAACCAAACCAAAAGAGAATAAAGTCCAACTCATTTCTCCCCCTGCCAAAACCCACCACCACCACCACCTATATTTCAGCACAATGGAATTGTTAGGAAACTTGAAAATGAGACTAACAAAATTCAAAAGGGTCAATTTTTGCTGATGAGTGTTTAGAAGTCATGAGTGACTCAGAAGAAATGAACCACTGCAGCTCTATTCCAGAGAAATTTTTAGAAGATATTGTTTGAACCTGAAAAGTATTTCTGCTATGCTGTTCTCATAAAATAAGGCAAAATGCATAAATAACTAAAAAATGAGAAACTCAAATAGAGCATCTTGCTATTTTTTTTTCTGATGACCTTAAATAAAACTTGTCACACAATCATTTCTACAAGAAAGAATGTGGACAGAGTGCAGCATATGAATTCATAATTGGGACAAATAAATCACCAGCAAAACATAATATACAAGAATTAGAAAAATAAGAATAATTTATATGACTGAATAGAAATTAAGTACACTATTATGATGTCAGTTTACATTGTTTTTCCTTTTTTAAATTATTTGAGAAAATATTCTCATATAATTTCAATATTTCTTTTCTTCTAAGTCTTTCTGGATGATGGAGTACATTTTAGAAATAAGCCAAGGCTATTTTTAAAATTTTGATTTTGTTTCTTCTTCAATGGCACATTATATCAAAAGTATCCCCTGCATTACATTAAAATGGCAATATTTAAAAAAAAGCGATTATTCTGTTAACTTCAGAGAAAAATAACTACATTTTTAGGGCTTGAGTTTTGATAATTTTGTGTATAAGTGGCAGCAATATCAAAACAGCAAACTACTCCATCGTTAGAAACACTTCAAGAATTCCAAACGAGAAAAGCTGTGTCTCAAAGCTTTTATTCTTTTTAAATTCAAATAAATTAAAAAATAATTAAAGATCTGTAGTTTGTTGACACTTCTTATTTCAAAGTTAGGGTTTATGGTATATAAATGAAAATCTTAAACAATGCCTGGTCTTAGCGATGACTTCATTTTTTAATAAGGAGAATGCTGATTCTACTTGTACTGACTTGACATATATAATGGTAGTGTAAAGCATGTGCAAGTTTGAAATTGGAATGGAATGGTGCATTGTTTATATAGTTAAAATGTTGTAAACTAATTTTCATAGAAGCTTGTATATGACAATTTTTAAAAAGAATTATCTACATCTGCACAACATTTAAGAGGGCCTACTCCAGATCCCTCCCTGTATCCTGATTACCCTGCATAACAAGGATTTGAAGGGCTTCTGCCAGCAAGGATGTTACAGTGTTTCTATTCCCCTCTGTCTGCCAAGCATGCATCCTATTTTTGGGCTGAGCCAAATCTAACATATTTATTTCACAGATTTGAAAATAACACGCATGGATCATTACTGGTGTGGGATGATTCTATACGTCTTTTGTAGGAAAGACTGTCCTTGACACCAATGAGCAAGACCAGAATCACAGGTGATCCACCTGTGTGTCCTACATGCATCTACAAGTATATCAAGTGCAGCTCTTGTAATTGGCAGCGGCACTGTGGTAACTGGGGAACTGCTGAATACTTTGAACTCCCAGGTGAGCATCCAACAGCTGATATTGGTTGCCCTAAGACCCCACTGTTCAGTTCTGTCCCAGGCCTTGGTAGAGTGATGAGCTCTGTGGTACTCATGAGCTACTTGGCTCTCCTCAGATCTCCAACACATGAAATACACATTTAAAGATTAATTGACCACAATTTCTTTGGTTTGTGGTTCAGAAAAGGTCAAACATTCATTAGAAGTGCTCATATTAAAATTATCATGGGAATTGGTAATTTTTAACTGAGACAATGCAGTGTATTGCTCTGAAATTACGCAGGACGCTCAAAGGAAAAAACAAGAGGAGATCTAATTTGGTGAGAAATGCACAGTAATATCTCACTTCCACACTGACAGAACTCTATGAAGCAGTATCCTTTATACCGATAGTGCTTTGGCCATAAAAGGGATCCAGGGGGAATGCATTAACAGTTTCAACCATTAATAATATGTAGGAAGTGGAGCTCACATGGTAAGCACAGTGTACCCTTAGAATTGTTGGGGAAGTGAGTTAGTGCTTTAAAAAGTACTCAGCCTTTAACTTAGATCCAAGAGACAAAAGATTATGACCTCTGGCTCCTCATGTTATGGAAAAAGATTTTTGCAGCTATGGGCTCCACAGAAGGAGCCAGAATGTTTATTACTAGGATTCACCTTATATTTACGTATCATGTCCAAAGTAGAAAAAGATATTACTTTTTGTAGATAGGTTTTGCATTTCTTCTGCTTGGATTAAATGAAATCTTGCAGATACTAGCCAAAAGCAAGCTTGATTACAAAAATATTCTCTGGGCTATATCACTTCATCAGGGCTTTTTTTTACAAATAATAAATGTTTGAAAGATAGCCTACGAAAATGTCATGTGGAAAAAAACCCAGCAGCAGATGATTTAATGTTAGTGAAATTATTGCTATGATTGGCTATAAAACTATCTTAATATAACATTCAATTTTGCAGTTAAGCATTTTCCTCACAAATAGAAATCAAATTGCACCAGGTTAGATACTAAAATCACAGATTGCAACAAAAATTGTTTCTAGAAAAGAGCTTTTTGAAGTTTTCTTTCTATTTCAAAATGTGTTTCAGTAAAAAGATATTTCTGTTTGTGGTAATTTTCATTGTGGTTGGACAGATTTTTGTGATACATGCTGAAGAATGACTAAATTAATTCTGTGTTCTTTTCACATGGGAAGGAGGGTCAGATGTGCTGCCTCTGCCTTTTGTTCATTTCTGCACAGGATTCACTGAGTTTCTCTTCTGTACCAGTCCAACTCAACATATTCAATTATCTGTTCTTTTAATTACTACTTCTTTAGCTTTAGCTGCCTGATTTTTCAGAAAGAAAATCTGTTTCTCGTTTCTTTGACACTTTCTTTTGTTCTTCCATCAGAACTAGAAGGTATCCACATACCTGGTTGTTACATCATCAGCACTAGGGCAGCTATCAAATGCTCTGATACTGAAAAGAGCACTGGTTGATATAAAAACATGTTAGCATTAGTAAGCAAGAGGAATGTAGGTAATAAATTAAAATTACAGGTAGAAACTGCCTTTTGTTATAAAAATTCTTTTAAAGAACTGCACTGAAATATGACTTTCATTTACTAGTGTTGTGACTCATGTTAAAAATACACAAAAAAACAAGGAGAAAATGCACACTTTAAAATTAACAGCTGGATTTTATTTTGTTTGTCAACCAGAATGATATTTCTTAAGCAATCAGAAAACAACTCAGTGCAGTGTGCCCTCTTACCTTGTGCATTTGAACAGCGACTGAGCACCACCTGGCCAGGGATGCATTTAGCTGTGGCTCATGGCCTTGGGCAGCACTTCTGTTGTTAGAGAGAAGGTAGGCTGGTACCACAAAACCAGACTTTACACACTTTATCATTTTATGCAGAGCCACTGTCTGAAGTTCAAAACTTCTGTAACATGTCCACAAAGGAATTGAGCATGGCGTGTTCTGTGACAATTTCTGGCATTTCACACAACAGACTAGAGGTTGGGCAGGCAGTTGGAATTCCCTTCAGATGATGATGAAGCAGAAGAAATAAATGTTCCACAATGCACTCAATGCATTTAAGATGCTACGAAAGTAATGTTTGGGATCAGGTTAAATGGAACTCCAAATTTTTTTTTTCTTAAAAAAAGAAAATGTGTTTTTGTCATTAAGGGTCTCAGCAGCAACTTTTTCATTCTATATATCTATTTCTATTGTGTCCCATCATTTAACAATTTAAATATACTCTCTATAGCCCAAGACAGATTGTCCTAGAAACTAGTGCAATAATGCTTTTCTCTTTGGAATATCTATATTTATAGCCCTGCACACATCTTATGGCAGGTTTCCCCTATAATTAAAGCACTTACAATTGTAGGTTGTGTTTCTAATTTATTATGTGACTTATAAATAACCATTCCTCATCTGTTGAAACTTCCTGATTCCCAGATGACAAATAGGAAAGAATTTTGGAGTGAAGCTTTGAAGCGAAGGAGAAGGCTGTGTTCTTGTGACACCCACAATATTCTGACTGTTTTTTCCTTGCTGTTAATACAGCTGTTTCTGAGGAAAGCAATTTGCCATCTAGCTTGTGACTGAATCTTCTTGCTCAGATTTTTTGTTGAACACATTAAATGTATGTAGAAGCCAAAACCAGTTAAAATGACAACTGAGAAGTCATTTGTCATTACAGTTATCTCCAAGTCTGGCTGCATTGTTGTGAGTAGTGTGGAAAGAGGAAAATTGTACATCAGAAGGCACAAAAATAGAAAGCAAAGCGGCCAGGGTGTCTTTACTTTTAGCACATTTTTTTTCAAAGTGTCTTGATGTCAATGACCTGTGGTGACTAATGGGAGTAGCAAAGAAACTCAGGATGTTGAAACCTGCACATACATAGCACATTGATCCCCATGCTGCTGCACAGAAGCAATTGTCAATAACTCAGATTTTACCGATTGATCTTCCAGGGGAGATAACTGTCAAGACTGCATTTTTTAGAGGCAGAGGCTAAAACATAGAGTTTAAATTTCTTGCTAGAAGGTCAACAGTAAACCTTGGTCTCTTGAGTCCTATCAATTGCCTCTTGTCAGTTATACTGCTGATATTACCATGTCTCTTCTAGAGTTCTCCAGAGGCTTAGCATAGTGTAGGAGTCCATGATAAAGTCATTAGATATAAGCCTGGTAATGAAAAACCCTTTTCAGGTGTTCCTCTCACACAGTTCTTTTCATAACCACTTTCAACAATATTAAGGGACCCTGGGGATCAAACTCTTTTTTTGCCTATGGAGGTGAAGTATCAGAAACTCAAAAGTAAGGCAGATGCATGACATTCTTCTGTCAATGGTTATTGGCTTGAGAGCGACATCATGACACTATTTCATCTTGTGGATTCTCTGGCCCTGGACTAATTTTGTGTGGCCATATAAAGCAATCCTGCAGTGGCATTACCTGGAAGTACACCCCACACTGTCAGCTTTCCTCCTAGAAAACGGGCATTCTCTTCTGAAAGCATCTCTTCACAGAGGTACTAACCTTTTTCTGAGGACCATGAATGGATCACTGTACAAATGCTTACATTCAGGCTGTAAATTACACAGAACTCTGACAAAGTCTCCAGCACATGGAGTAGAGGATAAAACCCTCAATCTTGTGCTTTTCTGTGGCTAAACTTTGGCTTTGGCATCTCTGGGGTATCTTTACCCATGGACCAACAGGAGCTGTTCCAGATCTACTTAAAATGGAAGGTGAAGGATTATATGAGACATATATCATTACTTAAACTGATTACCTTTATATTCATTAATATAAGTTATTTTTGTTAAATCAATATAATGAGGATGTGGAGTAAAGGCCTTTCTCTGCAGCGTCTAGATGTATAAATACACAAACCTTTAAAGGCAAAAAGTATCACACTATGTCTTGTATCATAGTCAAGTAATAGCCAAAATTCTCATTTTTATTTCCAGGCATTGTTTTTTGAGATGCACAATGGCAGCCTATCTGTGCAAGGGAGGAAGATGTATTTGGTAACCCAGGGCAAGGGATAGGATAGCCTCAATCTCCATGTGTTTTACCACAGGACTAGACAATTAAAAAGAGCCTTTGGAAATAAGAAGAGTCAGGTGATGACATCAACAAATGGTGGCTGAGAATACTGTATATATGATTTCATTCTCTTAATTTTTGCTTGTGTGCAAAATTTCGAGTCAAAAGGAAACAGGAGAAAGTGAAGGGAATTTAAGAACAGGTGAAGGTACCAGCATGCACTGTGAAGCTTTTTGCTTAGCTGCCAATGGAGACAAACTTTACATTTCTAGGATGAGAGGCCTGATTAATAGAGCAGAAAGCAAAAAAAAATATTTTTTGAGCCTTCAATAATATAGGATCAAAGGATTTTCTGTGGTAACATATTTCATGTACTTTAGAAGCCAATTACAGGATACTGTGTGTGGCACTACTGAGAGCAGAGAAGACTTCAGGAATCCTACAGATCAGAGACAGAAAATAGAAAAAATGTCAAGAAATTTCAAAATCCTTGAAAGTGAGTGAAGGAATTAAATAGGAAATATAAAACACCTATGTAAATAAGTAGATTTCAGTTTTGTGGCAAATTGGACATTCTGATCTCCCATTTTTTTAGCAAAACAAAAGTTATTGAGCTCTGTGACAACACAGTTAGATAAAATGTTGTGAAGATTAAATTATAAAGTTAGCACTGGTAGGAACAATAATGTATTTTACCAAAAAGACACAACTAAGTGAAATCTGTGTTTTCCTGAATATAAGCAATTGAAGCAAATGATAGGATTATGCATCCAATTCAAACATGAATATGGCAAGATTGAATTTCATTGTGGCAGTTGTCCATTGTCACCATGACAAAACAGCTGAATTTTCTGAAAGCCAGAATGTGAAATAGAAGAGCCTGCTAATACATGAGTTGTTATATAAAAAAGACTCAGGTTAGAGTATGCTTTGTTAAAATGCCTAGCTACAGTGTTGGTTCATTTAGAAAGGTATCAGGTAAGGAAATACTCTACAATTAGGAATAAATGTATCCTATTAAAAAATGAGGCACATCATGGGAAGACTGTCATCACAGGTTTGGATAATGTGTTTTAGCTAGAGGCTTACATTAGTATGCAGGCACTTGTTTTATATTTTTCCTGTTTTTACAGTGCTATCCTCTTGAAGCTCATTAAATCTTCTTCTGCACTAAGGGCACTCAGGCATGAATAATCTAAGGAGTAAACAGAATACTATTATAAATACACAAGCGTCCATTACAAGAAGTAGTAAATTTAAAGATGATTAAAAAGCAACAGCAAAGCACAAACACCCTCTTAAGCACATACAGCTATAACATAAGGAGTATCTGTTTTTCTTGTGAAGGATTCATTACAACATGAGTCTTAGAAATGAGTGAAATAAATAACTCAGCCTGATTAAAGAGCTACCATGAATCATCTCTAGATCTCAAGTTCAAAAACAAAAAAGAGGATTTGTTATTGTGCCTTATTTAATTATGAGACTCAAAATGCATGAGACCATGCAAAACAGGTGTAAAAATGCTGTACTCTGTATAAATGGGGACGAATTCTAACAGGTGGTGTTCACCTTTTTACAAGGTTTTTGAGAGTTCATGTTCAACAGAATATCTAAACATACATCCCTCTATTTAAAAGTCCTCAAGCTTAACTGACTGAAGTGTTATATGGCACCTAACCTAAGGGATATACGGGTTTAAAAAATATTTTAAAATATTTAAAATTGTCTGAATCAATTTTTAGGCCGATGAGGCACTTAAAGCCTACACTCTGAACTTCATCTTTTTAAAGACTGGAGGAACACTGCTGGTGGTGTAATTTGAAAAGTGAGGCAAGTACCTCTAGGACTGTGTCTCACACACGTGAATGTGTTTTTTGTAGGCAAGTCAGTAGTTGAGGAATGGCTTTTCCCTTTCTTTCTTTTGTGAATTTTCCATTCAGCAAAATCAAAAACCTCATCTTTCAAGCTCAAAGGAGTTCTATCCCAAAGAATTTCAAGGCACACAAAAATACCAGAAGTCCTGTGTGGACAAACAAGGCCAAACTGAAGAAACAAAAAAGGAAGCATAGAGAAGGTAGAAGGAAGGACAGGTAACATGGTGGGAATACAGAAACATTGTCCAAGCATTCAAGGGATGAAGTTTGGAAAGGTAAATCCCAAATGTAATTGAATCTGGCTAGGGATGTCAAAAAAAACCAACAAGGGCTTCAAGCGAGAAAAGGAAGAGTAGGGAAAGTATGGATCCATTGCACAAAGAGACAGGGGACATGGCTACACAGGGCATGGAAAGGCATAGGTACTAAATGTCCTATTTGTCTCAGTCCTTAGTAGCAAGACTGTCCATCAGCAATCCCAGGTTTCAGACACCAAGGAAAAAGTCTGGTGCAAGGAAGGTGTACCCTTAGTGGAAGAGGATCAGGTCAGAGACTCCTTAAGAAAACTGGACATACATAAATCCATGGGACCTGATGGGATGCATCCACAAGTGCTGAGGGAGGTTGCTAATGTCATCATGATACCACTCTTGATAATCTTTGATCAGTCATGGCAACTGGGAGAAATGCCCAAGGACTGCCAGAAAGCAAACGCCACTTGTATCTTCAAACAGTGTAAGGAAGAGTACCCAGGAAACTATAGGCTGGCCAGTCTCACCAGCTCAGGGAAGGATGGAGCCATGTTCTTTTCAGTGGTGCCCAGGGGCAATGGGTACAAACTGTAACACAGGTGGTTTTAAACATCACAAAACATTTCTTCACTGTGAAGGTGACTGAGCACATAACTGGAGATACTCAAAAAGTAATCTGGACTCCAAGTGGCCCAGCTTGCGCAGGAGGTTTGGACTAGTTCCCCTACAGAGGTCCCTTCCAAACTCAATAATTTTCCAATTCTGTGAAATAATCCTGAGAGTTAAGCCTAGAGTGCAAACCCAGCTCCTATCTCAAAGTCATCATCCTACCTCTGGACAACAAAATGAGGCTTCTTCCTCCTGTCCTGACTCCCCTTTGCACAGGTTAGCAATGGCAACTAGGAGAGAGGAAGTGTGGGCTGGAGATGCTTGAGGCTGACAAAAGACAGCTTCTTTTTAAAGTTTGTGACAAAGGATGAAAACTTGAGTTAGGATAACTTGAAGTTATACTACAGTTTGCTTTTCATTTTTTTTTTAAAGTTACATGACCTGCTTCTTTTGATACAAAATTACAGAAGGAAAGCAAAATTAGACTGAAAATATTTGTGAAAATGTCATAATGAAGGAATTCTTCCTTTGGCAAGATGCAAACAAGTCAGTAAGAAAATTAGTACTTGTGATTTGCCACTTGTTTTTACTCTCTATATTACAACACCTTTCTTTTCCTCATTAAAACATGCATTTGCAAAATGTTTATAGTTCTAGAGGTAACCTTGTAAAAATTCTAAAAGCCTTAAAAGTGTATGCAGAAAATATTCAGCATATGAAGATGAAAATCATCATTGAAATTACAATGTTATTATAAAAAGGCTAATAATATCATTAGCCTTTTTACTGAGGACTAAGGCTGAGGATAATGATTGTTTTTCAGCTGTTTGATTTAGAAAGCCCTGCTGCTTTAACTGGCACTACAGGTATTGAGAGGGAAATCAGAGGGGATTGGTTTTAATCCTAACATATCCTGATCAGACAGCTGGAAATAAATCTACTGGTTGATATTGAGACACTTTGTTCTTATGTATGGAGGTCCTAAGAAAACAACACTCTTACTGTGAAAAATTATCAGAAAAACTTTTTGGAGAAGTATTTGTTTCTCTAATTAATTTATTTTAAAATAATTTAGTTCTTTAACTTTATCCATATCCTTTGCTATCCTTTGTGTTTAGCCAGGCTGTTGCATTACAAGAATGCAAAGAAATGTATATGATTGGAATGTTTTCCTATACGTGGGTATTCTTGGATGCGAAGATTTTTAAAATTGGTAATACCCCGTAACAAACCAGGTAGTGATGGAATAGAAAACCTTATGATAGTTGTCCTAAAAAGTTGACCTATTAAAGCCATGCTGTTAGCTTTGGAAGGAGACTTGAATTGCTAATTCATCATTTTTCCTAGTGTTCAGAATTCTTGATTACCTGAAATAGAAACTAATCGCTGATCAAATAAGACTTGGAAAATATCCACAATAGTTTCATACTCTTTATAGCAAGATCCTTTTAGAATTTATGAAGTAGTTCAGGTTGGTCAGAGATTGTGTAGTTCACAGGGTCTAGATTTTTATATAATTATTAATTATTGTATGTATAATTATTAATAATGGACCTCATGATATTTGGCTATGGTGCAGTTAGTAAGCAGAAACAGAAAATTTTTCTATTTTATTCATGGAGTTTTATCTATTGTTTGGTCTGTTAGCACCAGAATGAGAGGGTCTTAGCTTTTGATTTCTACATTTATCTATTACCTAACTAAAAGGAAAGAAGACAAAGAGTAAGCCATAAATGATGTATAGAGTGAGAAAATATTGTTACAGGAAAAACAGAATCCTGTGAATTTATTTCAATCATTAAATATGTTATCTGTCAAAAAAATGGGTCAGCCTTTTGGGAATTGAATTTTACAGAAGATTCCATCTGGCTTTTCCAATTGTTACAAGAAAGGATGCCTTTTTTTTTTCGTATGAAATACCATAGTGTTCCACAGAGAGAGGCATCCTTCAGGGTGGCTTTTTACAAGAGGCTTTTTTAAAATATCAAAGCACTAACTGCATATAAAAATCATTTTCAGCTGTTAATGAGGGCATGTAAAATTTTCATGAGATGAAACCCAAGTCTGTTTGAAAAGTAAAGATTCAGATTTTACTTGAGAATTTACTTATATTCACCACGAGATGTAGAGCCTGGACATTGGTTTTGCTAACATAATATTCCCAGAGGCCAAGAAATCAGCCTTTAGTTTCAATCAGAGTTTAGTTTCTAGAGACCATTATACATAGACACAACAATTTAAATGTTGTGTCTATGTGTAATGTTTAAACTTAAACTCTTTGGGGTTTGACACCCAATAGAACAATGTTTGGTGCATCCAAAATGGTAACACTTGCTTCTAAAATTATAACAAATTCCCAGGCTCATATTCAATGATTAAGCTGTCCTCTGTAAAGAATGTCTAAACATTTCACACAAATATTCATTAATTCAGTCTTGAAATCAGGCTGTGGTAACAACTACATGGCTCTCTCACTCAAGAGATATATCTTCAAAATAAATGTGAAATTTAGCCTCTGCTATTAAATTGCACAATAAATATCATTTGTTAGATAATTCCAAATAAACACACTGGATAACTGAGGAAGAACCGATAATTCCAAATAAACACACTGGATAACTGAGGAAGAACCAGAGGAATGTCCTATAGGTTTATAAGTAACACAGCTACTCCAGTGAGCAGAAATATTGAGTATAAGCTCCTTAAAGCTATTATGGAAAAATAAATCCTGAAGATCCAGTTTTGTACATTACCTAAAACATACACAGAAGTCATTCACTGCTTTCCCAGAATCGCAGTGAGCAAATATTTGAACACGCAGTGTGCATGTTGAAATTTCTTCCTTTGACCCTTGAATCAGAACCACATATCTATCTACTTTGAGTAACTTTCAGGGTACTTGGAGAAGAAAAACAGGACAGCAATGATAAGGCAAATGACCAGGTTTCAATTTGCTTTATCTGCCTCATTGACATCTACTTCAGTGACACTGCTTTAACAGAGAAATAGGTTCTCCTGTCTTTTTGCAGTTCCATAGAGCTTCCAGAAGTTATCATGGTGGCAGAAGGTTCTTCACTGCCTTTGACACTGAATTTCTCCTTGATCTGTGAAAAGTTGGGTTAGTCTCCATGAATCTGCTGTACTCATTTTACACTGGCAAAAATAACTATTGAGACTCTAAATTAATTTAAAAAAAAAGTAGTATCTTGGGGGTGGGCATGTATCCTGTGCTCTGTTGCAATCAATGACTTTTTGTCTAAATTTAGTGAGTCTAAAGTCTTACCTTGCAATCTAGAACTACTATAGGAATTTCATTCTGGAATTGGATTTCTGAGGGTGCAAATGTGAACATCTGGCAGCCCATTTCAGCACCATAAAAGAATGAGGCCATGAGAAAATGTGGACTTGAATGTTTAACTAAATGTATTTGGGCACACAGTTTTGCTGCTGGCTTACCACTAAGAATTTTTCTGCTTTATACAATATTCTTGGGCCTGAATTCATGCCTATTTTTCTTATTTAGATTCTTCAGGAATCCTGTGACATGCTAATTTGCAAGATGAGCTATAGAAAAAGCTATTTTCAGAGATTATTACTGATGTTATTTGGGGCAAACTGAGTGACAGCTACTATTTCTTCCCTAAGCTGCTGTGAAATTTCATCCGTTCTTTACCAGTCAGAGCCACACAAAAGTGGGTTCATTCAAAAAATTCACAGAATTATTTGTTGTATGGCTCTGGTTGATCCTGCATGCTTAAAAATATAGCCCACAGTAATAAAAGACAGTTGCAACGAAATATGCTATTAAAATTGCACTTAGTCAATTTAGGTGTCAATTTTCTGTTTGTTTGCAAGACAATTCTGCAGATGAACTAAACCAGCACATCACCACAGTGTTTGAATGCTAACTCCTCTTGTCATACAGTGAATAGTCATGTAGTGGAATAAGGATCATGAAATATGTCACAAGAACAAAATCCAGCAACTGTTGAAAATGGGATTGCAAGAATGAAATTTCAGGACATGACCAGAAATGGAGCAGATTAAGTTGATGTTGGTTATTCAAAAAGATGCCTTTCAGTACATGCTGATATGATAATTGACTATGGGCCAGGCTCCTAGCCAAGTCTGCTGCCCTGGTAATGAGACTCACAGCTTCTTGCAAAGGGATGTGACAAAAAATGAGATAAATACTAAAGCTCTGCCAACTTCACTCTGTGCTCCTGAGAGTGTCCGGTGAGTTTCTATCCCAGCCAATAATGCAGGTTCTGCACTCTTTGTGCACCCAAAGCTCTCATGTGAAATGCAGAGCTTTGAGTGTGAAAGCAGCTCAGTACTACGTTTTAGGTATTGTTTTGAAAATCTTATGTTTTTTTGTTTTTTTTTTAATTTTCATTTTTACCTGCATGCAAGATATATCTCCCCTCACCCTCATCTTTCCAAGACAGAAAACAGAATCAATGTACCTTTTGTCTAGTCAAGCCCAGATATTCTGGGAAAAATCAGCTTTCCTGTTTCATCTTAGCCATTGAAGGTTGAAAATAGGACTTACAGTCATTATAGAGTTCTTTCAGTACTTCATACTCCTTGGGTTGTATTCTCTATTTCAGAAAGTGTTCCTGATAAGAAATATTTATATAACAGGTAATTTAAAAATTATTTTTATGATAATACTGACATTAACACTAACACTTAGATTGAGGGTTAATGGAATTCTTCATAGTTCTCTGAAAAAGACAACTTTCTGGGAAAAAAAAAAATCCACGGTTATTTTTGTTATCAACTTCAAAAGAAACATCAATAAGAATGTCAGTGCCTGAAGTCCTTTAGTTCCCTTCAAAGAATACATATTTAATTTTTAAAGTTTTGTAATAACAGTCCTTTTGCCTGTGATGGTTCTGGTGTAGTCATCTGGAAAACAGTGATAGAGGCATATGACAGAAATGGGAATAGCATTGGATAAACCAGCAGATTTTACTCTTGTAGAGACAAATAATCAATAACGGGCACTTTCAAGAAGCTGGGCAGCTCAGGAACATGGATTACCTAAAAATCAAAGTTCAACAACAGTCTTCATAAAAATTACATCAGGTTTGCAATTTAAATCCCCAACAGCAGAAATGCAAAATAGAAGCTAAAATTCTATGAAGAATTTATCATGGACTCTTTCCTCTAGCATGTCTAAATACTGAAGAACTTACCATAAATTCTGCTTCTGCATGAAATAATTTGCTTTGGTGGCCTTGATTTGTTAGGTACATAATGTGGAGTTGGGTTTTTTTAGCTGGTTTGTTTGGTGTTCATTTTAGTTTGTTTTTAGATGGTCTGTTTGGTTTTGGTTTTGGTTTGTTTTTAAATTAAGAAATCTTTAAATTATCTATCTGGTTTTGTTTCTCACATTTTCAAAGCCAAAGATACTTTCAGAAAAAGAACTTAGATCTGGAAAAAAAATGAATGAAATACAGGCTATTCTGAACTGTAAGACCTCCTCAGGGAGTAACCAAATGATAACAACAATAATAATTGAAACTAGAAGCACATTTTCACTCCAGATGATCTCTAACTCATTTTCACATGGATTGAGTCACACTTTGATTCCAGCACTTTCCAGAAGCCTGTAAAAGGTGGCTTCTGCCTGCAGAGACAGATATTCTAGTGTTTTTCTAAATCTTCATAATTTATCTCCCAGCACACCAAACACTCATTACCAGAGACAGAAATAAACAGAAGGGCATGAATTCCCAGCACCTCAGTGGGCAGAGAAATGATGGAACGTGGACATTTTTTTTCTCAAGCAATAATTTAATTATTTAGAATTTTGTACAAAAAGTTTTAATAGATTTCAAAAATGCTGTGATGCATTTAATATTCTAAGACTGGATATTAAACTGGAATAATAACTTCACTTATGTGCCTTAGAAAGTGGTGGTTACTGATACTATTTCCATCACCTTTCATGAAAACAGAAAAATTTATTTTGGCTTGAACTTAACTCTGCACACTATTGCATATTTTAGAAAACTGTGACTGCCTTTACTTTTTGGATATAAGTGAAATAGAGGACTCTGAAACTTATTCATACAAGACTAGCAGTGTTTTGAGACAGGTACAGTCTAAAAGTTGGACAAAAGGTGGCACAAAACCATAGCAAAGTAATTTAACATACATACTAATTCTTTAATTACAGTTTAACTTTGTGCTTATAAAAGGTCTCTAACTGAAATTTGAATTACCAAAGTCCTGTGTACTAGGACAGTCAAAGCATTTTGAATACAAGAGATGATATTTTTAATACTTTTCTGCTAATCTGTTTTCAAGATACATGCATCTTCAAACATGCATAGTTATACTAGAGGATGCAGTTGTGAGGGAAAAAATATTTTTGAACAAAATAAAGGCTTCAGATAAGATTTTTTTCGCAATTGCAGAATACCAGGCCACGTTTCATAGCTTATCCTTTGCTAGATGTATGCCTAGAGACACACATATGTCCTTCAAGAAAGTCTACAGCTACAAGGGTAATTGCTACACACATCACTTGACATTACTTCAGAACTCTTTGAATTTCAGGAGTGTCATGTTTTGCAAAAAAAAAGTCCTTAGAGGGAAAACTCATCAGTTCAGAAATCTGCTATAATGGTATTTGTAAGTGAAGCTTAAATTAATAGCATTCAGTTGGGAGAATTAGCAATCCCTTCTTTACCGTCTTGGTTATCTGTATAAGGTGTGATGCGTTTAATTAATGAAGTATGTTCCACAGATACTTATTAGGAACATTCCTTCAGGTGACATTCCATCAGTAGGATGCTAGCTAAAATAAGAATTTAATGCACTTTTTGTTGCTGTTAAGTTCACTTGTGACTCCTACACCTCTAGCATAGCATTTCTAGTAAGACATATCTTCAAAATTAATACCAGTGTTTACCGTTCCAGTGAAAATTCCTTTGCTTAATATTTACACTTTCAAAATGATCACACTATGGACAGAGTGGAAAAATGTTTAGCATTGCTCTTCAACACCACAAAAAATACCAGGAATGACCAGACACATTCCATGTCTAAAGCTCTGGTTACTTTGTTCAGTGTTAGTGTGTACAACTAGCTTGTTACATATACTTAAATATTTTAGCTCGCCTGGCCTCCAGATTTTTCTCCCCTTTAGGGAAAAGAGATGTTGTTCCAGCTCAGAAACAGATTGCTATCACCACCCAGAGGCCAGCTGCACGCAATTGCTACAGGGCGTTTCCTAACTATAGATGGCATTGGTCGCAGTGTTGGTGATCCAAAGAAGACAGCTTGTGAGGCAAATAGTATAAAGGGTTACTCCTGGGGAGTGGATAATGTACCTCTAGGAATTTGAATTGGGGAAGTGGGATCCACCAATTGGACTGAGGAAACTGATAGCTCCAGTTAATTCCACCAGTTGCACAACTCTGGTAGACAGTCACTGCACTGGACTCAGCCACATAGTGGGATTATGAACATCAGTCTAAGGCTGTGTGTGATGATTTCTGAGGAGGCACACACACACACAAAAATAATTGTAATTCTGTAATAATTTAAAATCAGAATTGTTCTTTTAGGTCAAAATTAGCCTACCCATTATAAAGGTAGGAAATATAAAATATAATTCTGGGGATATTTTTTTAATGCTAAGATCAACTATTTGTGACCTGACTGGAAAGTTGTGTTCTTCAGGCATATTTGTACAATGCATGCACTACTGAGCACGCAGCAGTGATACCTGATTTCAGGGCTGTCATGGTGTCAACATTGTTTACAGTATCTACAAACTTCTCTTTATTTTTCTTTATTTTACAACTTTGACTACCAAACTCTGTTGACAGCAAAAGTCCTGTCAATGTGATGAAAGTGTGGGCAAAATAATAAAATTATTACATTTGAGAACAAGAACTTTTTTTTATTATTTTCTTGCTTTGTTGGCATGCTGTAGCAGTAGGGAACTTTTCATAAAATGTCCACTTAGTCCTTCAGGTGTTTGAATTTTTTTGGGTTTTAACTTCTTTTCAAGAAATTTCTTTTTCAAGAAATAAGTCTCTGATTCTTAACATCAGCATTTTTGGAAACCCCAAATTATGCTACTAGTACTTACTTTATGCTTTTGCAACACAGGGAGGAGAATGAGGTGAGGCATTTCACACAGTACGGGACCAGGGGGATAATTATATAGGCCTCAGAAACAGAAGCAGCAACCAGTCTTTTTGCTGAAAGACCATTAGGGATTTTGAAGATGACCTAAAACTTCTGATGAACTTGAACTCCACCCCTCATGCATTTTGAGCCAGGATAATACATTAATTTCATGTATTAAAGCTCCTGTAGTGGGCAAACAGTCTATTTCTTCTCATCCCTTAATCCTTTACCTGTAATGTGATAAATTGTTATGTTCTTATTGCACTAATTCAACAACAATCAGGAAGCAGGTTCCTAAATTAATAATGAATATAAAACACATTACAGAGTTCCTCTTTGCTCTATGGCATTTTTATAAAGTGATTACAGGAAGAATAACCTGAGAAACCTGTAATGGATAGGCCTATTAAAGCACTAAAATAATTTCTTAAGTGATAAAGTAGCATTTGAAGCTGGTGTATGTCTTAGTTGACTTGTGCATTATAACACTGAATCGTGGCCACTGAAACTGAAGGCAGCTTTCTAAATAGAGGCCATAATGATCACAACAGAAAAACAGAAGATCCACTACAGATGATAGAGACCTTCTGGAAAGCAGAATGAATTTTTTTTTTTTTTTTTTTTTTTTTTTTTTTTTTTTTTTTTTACAAACAGTATGCCTCATTTTATCACTGGGAAGTTTCTCAAAGCAAGAATGTCTTTCAAAATAAATACTTGAGGAGTACTCTGGCTACATGTCACGCAGACCAATAAGTCACAAATACTTTGAGGTGTCTATCTCCCTTTACAGTCTCTCCGCCGCCTCCGCTCGCTGCCAAGCGCTCGGGGGTGCGGACTCCCTGCCAAGGCCATAGCCCCGGCCCCCCTCCCGGCCCGCTGAGCGCGGCTGCGGCCACAGCCGAAGGGACTGTTCCCTGCCCCGCTCTAGCCACTTCCCGGGATCTCCGAGAGCCGGTGGCACCCGGTCAATGGTAGGGAGACTCTCCTG